>JAYMFT010224586.1:0-25087 GCA_038088735.1 Panulirus argus | reverse complement strand
AGTGTTGGCGACAGTACAGACCCTTGAGGGACACCGCTGTTGATGGAGAAAATGGGGGAGGCTGATCCATCAACAACACCAAAAATAGATCGGCCGGAGAGGAAGCTAGATATCAAGGAGTAAAGTGAGGGAGGGAAGCCAAAAGAGGGGAGTTTAAAGATGAGACCCCGATGCCACACCCTGCCAAAAGCCTTAGATATGTCAAGGGCATATTTTTATGTTCATTTGGAGTGTGCATTATAAACGATAGTGAGAGGAATAACCTGTTAGTTGCTTGATATTTTTTGTATGACTGTCATTAGAGAACAATTCTGACTGGCGGATAGCAAGAAGGTACCAGCATTTTGAGAACCTAAACAATATTCACGGTTGAGCTGGACACGAACGATATATTTGCCGGACTCTGTTGCAAACTGGCCACTAGAGCAAAGTACGCCCAATGCAAAAGTATCTTCCGTAAGTAAACCTACAAGGTAAACTAAGGAAAGCTAATAAAGTAAAAATATATAGTCATACGACACCTGGTACAAAAGTTTTGAACTAACATTTTCAAGCATTAACCACAAAAGTGACCTATTTTCACATTTCCCTGTCGTCTTGGTTTCCTTCACACGTAAAATGGATTTCTCGCCACGTTAAGTAACCGTCTACCTGGCGCCTGTCTTCCGCTGCCTATCTTCCTTTCAATAGTCAGTTTAATTTTCCATTCAGTTAAAAGATCGTGATACCAGTCTGGTTTCATGTGATATTCATGTTCACAAGGAGAAACTCCGTTACCGTTCTTTGTATTTGTTTTGTTAAGGTACAGGGAGACCGTGGCTCATAGTACAGGGACTAAGCGTGATTATTAGTTGAATGTTATATAATCTAGAAATCCCAAGTTACACGGCACGGGCAGCTGAGGCCCGGTTCGAGGCCGTCCCATTAACTATGTATATGTATACATCCTAGCCTAAGCCACGTAACTTTTATCGACCAATCCCTAGGGGTGGATAAACAGCCGGTTTGACTGTGGACCGACTGCAGCAACCAGGATTCGAACGTATTCGCTCGACCCTGGGTGGCCCGTGAATACGTCATGGTCAGGAATTTCTAACCGCTTCATCAAAGGAGTCCAGAAGTCAAAAAATAAAGTTGCTATATTCTAACTTTAACCAGACTAATAACTAGTCAGATAATACATTGTCAACGGACAATCTTAGAAATTAGAATACCCTTAGACGGTATAGTTAAAACACGATACTAGATATGTACAATACTTTTGAAGCAGTAATCCGTTGACTGTTATCTGGAGAAGTATCTTATTGCTTCCTTTGACAATTATGGTGTGTACATTGGACAAAGTAGAATCATACCATGATTTCAGCATATGACGGTAGAAGTGTAAAATATTTTTGAGGTATCGACTAGTAGCAAGTACTGTAAGATTTGCTACCACTCCACAACGGCTAGGCTTCCATATGAAATCACTTGTAGGCGTTTGAAAGATGTCTTAAATTCACTAGATAATCACACGGGAGTAGGAAGCTTGATTTGACGAAGTTGATTAGTTTTCTGTTCCGTGTTGACCGGGATTTGAGAGCGATAGTAATCTTTATGCAATTCCTGTGGCATTTTGCGTTGCAATTATAGATATTTTGGCTTATAGTAATTTAGGATTATCTTCTCGGTACAAAGAAAAAAACATTTTGATTTTTTTCTAAAGAAATAAAGATACGAGCATAAAGGCCTTAGTCACTATAGATGGCCAAAAAGGTGACCACAATGAGATGCTGTCGTACTTCCCTATCTATGTACGTTCGGCGTGAACCCAGCTGACCTCCGCCCGGGATTTCACGATCACGAGCGCTGGAAACTCGTCTTGGAAAGCATTGAGAAATGGGCAAATTTAGCGAGACGAGAAGCGGTTCAGGAAGTAACGGTGATTAGAGGGTGTGACGGGAGAGACTGTCTGTGACGACCTGTTGGGGAGGGTGGCCTACAAGTATAGACGCTTGATTGGACATTGGAGTGATGGTAGCAATGGGGTGGGGGTGAGGGAATTTGAAAGTGTGGCGGGGGGAGGACTGGGGGATATATATGTTGGGGTCAGTGAGTCACCATCATCACTCACTCAAGACAACAGTGATGGCCGGTGTTAGGAGCAAGATGGTTAGTGTTCCTGATGGTACGGGATGGTAGTGTCGGTAGTAGTGCTGAGAGTGTAGCAATATCAGTAGTAGTGCTGACAGTGTAGCAGTGTCAGTAGTAGTGATGACAATGTAGTAGTGTTGACATTGTAGTAGTGTAACAGTTCAGTAGTGTCGACAGTAGTAACCGCTGCTGACAGTGCGAACAGTGATGACAGGGACAGGATTATGGGTTGTGGCCTCAGCAGTGATTTAAGATTAAATTACTCGTGAACTATTTCCTTAACCCCTTCAGCAAGACGGCACGATCCTTGGGTATGACGACCTAACCTTTCACCTGACTTCAGGGTTGGGTCAAAAGCCAAGACGTCATACGCAAGAGTTAAACCGTCGTGCTTAAGGTTTAAAACAGTTTGATATTGCATCCGTTACCTTTCTTTCACTATGTCCTCACCGTGAGTCACGACACGCTTCACACTCGTCACGCTGAGCCACAGTAAACACTCGTACGTCACACAGCCACAGTACACACTCCACACGTCACACTGAGCCACGGTAAACACTCCACGCGTCACACTGAGCCACATTTCACACTCCACCCGTCACACAGCCACTCCACACCTCACACTGTGCCGCTGTGCACCCTACACAAGCCTGAACCCGACTCACAAGAGGGTCAGAGTGGCAGGTCCTGTCAGGAAACCAAAGATGTGGCCCGGGTGGCTGCTTGCCTGCCCCCTCCATGGCCTCATCTTCCTCCTGTAATGTACGTACGTTTTGGTTGTTCCCCAAGAGCCTGGCGGCCAGTGTTGTGTATGCGTGCAGCTGCCTCCTGACGGTGGTGTCGGCCCAGCAGGTGGAGCAGACGACAACCGCTGACCAGCAGGGTAAGATTAGCGGCAACCACCCTTTGAGTCTGTTTTTCCAATCATTATTAAACTAAAACAAAATCAGACATTGTGAAAAATCCCACCGGACCATCGCTGCTACCAGGAGCTTGTCTGGTGTAGGCGGTCTACCTCAACACCAGATGTCGTCCCAAATGTTAGTGTCACGTGTGTCTGTCTGTCTGCAGGGCTGGAGACTGCGGTTGCCGCCGCCTCTGAGGTCGACCTGGCCACCGCCGCCGCTGCTGCCGTCGCCTCTTACGGTCATGGCGGGGCGCACAACAAGTTTTTCATGTAAGTAAACTTACAATGCCTCTCTCATTTAAGTAAACTTTTATTAGCATTTAAGTAGATTATTTCCTGAAAAGCCTCCATGAAGATAGACTTCTACTAGTAAGTCATGTAAGTAAATTTTTCTCGACAGTAACTTTTGCTAGTAACATGTGAATTTATAGTCACGTCATGTTCGTTACTTTAGTACTTAACTGTTAGTTGTACTTAAAGTTAATAAACCGATATAATTAAATAAACCTCTGCCCGTACTTTATGTAGCTAAATTTTTTTTTTACTACTGCTCCATACATGCAGAGACTTCCCGAAGTACCTACAGACACACACAGGAAGACGACGAAAATATTCTTAGCCTGTTGGTGCGCAAACACAGACACGATTCGTTACGTAATAAAAGAAACTACCTGCTCTAAGGCAACACGCGAGATTCCTTCTCACGTAATATCATGGCGTAAATGAGTGCCTTTTGGAAGTTACTGTTTTCTGCTATAAAGTTGTAGTTAATATGAAAAGTTTCAGAGTTGGATTGCAAGTTACCCGTTAGCCAGCATCACTCCATTTTCTATAATCTTACAAGGCCCGTGAAACTTTGCATATGATTTTTATTTCTTTTTTTTTTAGGAGACTTGGCAAAGATAATTCCCTCGTCCCAATTTCTGTTGACATATTCATCAACATAATCCCCTCACGCCATGAAGACAATACCATGTTCCAATTTTCCATAACTCTTCTCCAGTTTTTACGCAATTTCCACACGTTCACGTTTCATAGTCTCTTGCGTGACGACTTGCATTTCCTTCACAGTATTACGTCTCGCCGTCGGACCAGATGTGTACCTTCGGAAGACTTTACAAGTAACTCCATTTTCATTGTCTTTTTGCGTCTGGTAGGTACGTGCACCAGCCGGACAAGAAGCAGTATGAGTTTGGCTTCAAGCGTGGCAACAAGTACCATAACATTGAGCGGTATGAGAAGGCCGGACCCAGCCACAACTTCAAAACCAAGGTCAGTGATGTACTGACCTATTTATATATATATATATATATATATATATATATATATATATATATATATATATATATATATATATTGAATGATTGCACCAGTGATATAAAAGGTAAGACGCATCTTTTCTGGAAACTTTTACAGTCTTTGATCCTCTTTAAGATAAAATCAGATCAAGATATTGTCCTAAGCCATAGCGTTAAGGAGAATGCTATTTTGTTTTTCTTCACACACTTTTGTAAGTTTCAGACTTTTGTTTTCTTTAAGTCTCGTTTGATCATTGTTTTCCACGTATCACAGCACATACGGTGCTGGGACTCTGCCCTCTTATTTTTCTGCTTTTTTTACTCTTTCATCAGACCTGACCTTAAAGACAAGCGTGATCTTGAACTAAGTTCCCTCACGACACGTTTACTGTATCGTAGTTTGTTTTTTGTAAGCTTCAGGTATACGACTCACCCTCCGTATCTCATTGCTGTCTCTGATATTATATGTTAACGCGTGTGTGTATGTGTGTGTGTGTCTCCCGCACCAACACACACCTCCACGTTCTTGAAAGGAACTGATTAAGTTAACTTCCTCTCTCTCTCTCTCTCTCTCTCTCTCTCTCTCTCTCTCTCACTTTGGCACTGGTATCCTGCAGGTGCGGTGGACGGACGCTAAGGGAGGCCATGGGGAGCACTACTGGGACTACAACCACGGTCCCAAGTACCACGTGAGTACCAATTTCAACCACGTACCAACAGTATCAGTACCACGTCATTATGGCTTCTGCAGGCACGTGCCAACACTAATGTCTCGCGAGTTCCACTTTCAACCACGTGCCAACACCAAGCTACTGGCAACTGGTATGATAACCCTGGAGGCAGGAATGGTGTATCTTGATATGATCCCGCCAAATCTAACCCTTTGAGAACGACTGTACGACCGTAGGGCATGTGATACAACCCTTGTGTATGATGAGACGACCCTTAGGTCTAATGACTTGGCCACCGACCTTATCATTAAGGGTCAGGTCAAATAATCGTCCATCCTTGATCCTACTTCCGTTTCCTATCTGTGTTTTCCTGCGTTCTTTGCGTTTATTATTTCTGTGTCTTTATTTCCCTTTTCTTGTGTTTCGATCCTTCTGTCAACCAAATTAGTTTATATCTCTCTTTGTCCACTTGATCTCTCTCTCTCTCTCTCTCTGCTTTGCTATCCTTTTCTTCTACAGCTTTTAAGGGGATCGCCTCTTATTTTTTAAGTAGTTGTTAAAGTCAGACCACATCGTTTGGACCTAGGGTCTGTGTGACCTGTGTATCTTATGTAATTCTATGTACCTGTGTAGATTTAAAGGCTTCCCAACGGCTGCGTTGGGTTCCATCAACTGACACAAACAAGAGTTAAAATTTCAAGGATTATTAAATGATGGATAAGACTGCAGCTTTTATTACTCTTATTTCGTTTTCTCTTTTCCCATCCAGGACGACCATAGCGACGACCACGGCGGCTACGGGTACGACCACCAGCAGGACGTGAGTACCTTCAGAACGCCGTGCATGGCCTCCTCCTCTAGGTCTATTACGTAACTTCCTTCCTTCTCCTCCTCCACCACCACCACCGCCACCACCTCCTCCTCCTCCTCCTCCTCCTCCTCCTCCTCTCTTGTCGTTCGTGTTTTCCTTCACCTTTTGTGTTGTCTTCCTCCGCCTGTATTTTCCGCTTCATGACCAGTTTTGGCCTCCCTCCTCCTGACGAAGCCAACACAGAGGAGGCTCCTCCCCCGTGACACGGCCACATCAGGTGGCGTAACGCCGAATGAATCTGTAACAAGCCACCAATATCGGCCGGTTCTTTGGCAAGGTGAAAGACTTAAAAAGATGAATTGGACGATTGTGTCGTATGGCATGTATTGGCGATGAATTGTTACTGTTGAGATTTTCATCTAATACATCTGTCTTCTCATTAACGTTTGGGTTTGCCGTAAAATACATCTATTTTTTTTTTCATTGTTGGATGTTATATTTGGTATTTTGCATACATACGAAAATCTTTCCCTGTTTCTGAGGGAGATTTACTTCGTGAGAATGACATTAGGAGAAGCCACAGTTTCCCCCCCCCAAAAAAAAAAAAAAGTCGCCAATATTTCATCATTCTGAAAATGATTAAGGTCTTCAGTAGCTTCCTTCAAACACGTCTTTGCCCCACGACAATTACTCCTCCTCCTTCCCCTTGGCCGGCCGCCCAGTCTGTTGCTCTGAGGAGAAGAAAGTCCTGGGCGGAGGGTCGTCTTGGAGGACCACCTCGGCTGACGTGTCAACCTTGACAGTGTAGGGGAAATGTGGTCGAGGCGGTGGACAAGGAAGGCTGCCTCCGACGACAAAAGTACACCCGACTGGAATATCTTAGCAGGAAGGGATTAATTTGGGGAAGGGGTTGAATGGAGAGGGGGAGTGGGGGGGAGGAAGGGGAATCATAGAGCCAAGAATGAAGATCAGGAGCGAGAGTTGGGGTGGGGATCTCTCTCTCCTCTCTCTCTCTCTCTCTCTCTCTCTCTTTCCCCCAGGCCCCGCGACCAAGTTTCTCCGTTATCTTGGCTTTTCCTGTCGGGTTCGTTTTGGGAATCCCCCTCCCCTTCCTCTAGAAAGATAAAGGCCATCTCCGACCGAGCGGACTCCCCAGGTCAAGGCTATAGGTAGGAGTCACAGTGTAAGTGGGTCTGCTGATGGAGCCAAAAGAACTCTTAATCATTAATGATTAATCTTTCCAGTCAGAAGATTATTCGTCTGGTGGGTGAACGAATCACTCCCTCAAATGATGATTATATTGAATTGATAACGTTAATAGATCAGTTAAAAACGAAATTAGGCTTATCAGTCAGGAGCTCTGCTCATAATCAGAATAATGATTATTACACTTATAAACAGGCCATTGCTCGAGCAGTTTATTGATCGATGGACTATATATATGCTTATTAATGTCATCATATCTCTATATATCTTGGGTTTGTCAAAAGAGTTAAGGATGAGGCGGCTATACTGATGGAAGAAACAATACGTTCAGTAGAATATGAACGTATCTCAGAATTATGTTACGTAGAGTCGGGCCTGCATTCTTTGCCATTGCTCGAGCGTTTATGGCTATTGTCCTTCCTTGTCTGAGCATTAGTGACTGCTGTCCTTGCTTGAGTATTAGTGTACACGGTGTCCGGGGTTAAGTATGAGAGGGTAAAACCACATCCATTTCACTCTTTCTACTCAAGACTTGACAGTTATCATTCCTCCAGCCACTGGCTTAAAAGGTGACCCACAACAGTGCAGGTACCTTGCACTGTACCTGCAAGATACAGGTACAGTGTATGGCTCACAGGTACAGTGTATGGCTCACAGGTACAGTGTATGGTTCACAGGTACAGTGTATGGTTCACGGGTACAGAGTATGGTTCACAGGTACAGTGTATGGCTCACAGGTACAGTATATGGTTCACAGGTACAGTGTATGGTTCACAGGTACAGTATATGGTTCACAGGTACAGTGTATGGCTCACAAGTACAGTATATGGTTCACAGGTACAGTGTATGGCTCACAGGTACAGTGTATGGCTCACAGGTACAGTGTATGGCTCACAGGTAAAGTATATGTCTCACATGTACAGTGTATGGTTCACAGGTACAGTGTATGGCTCACAGGTACAGTATATGGTTCACAGGTACAGTGTATGGCTTACAGGTACAGTGTAGGGTTCTCTAGACATTATATGGTTCACTGGCAGTTCCTATCGGAATATAATATCACGATAACTCCTGCACGAGTCAGTAGTTGACGTTTCAACAGCAACTTCAAGACTATGCCCGGGGTGCTCTGGTAAGGCCTTATTATGATTTTCCATTAACCCCTTGAGAGCACGACCATACGACCCTTGCATGTGATGGCTGGGCCTTCGCCCCCTTCCGTCATATCCACAAGGTCGTTCCGTCGTGTTCAGGGTGAAATGTAAATGCTCCCTGTGTGTGTGTCAACAGGAACACGGCGGGTACCACAGTCAGCCCGTACCTGACTACGCTCCAGCCACACGTGCCGCCCCTGGTTCTACTGTGACCGCTGCCGACGCCTTGCCTCCGCTGGGAAAGCAGGAGAGGCCCTCCCACCACAGCGAGCTGCACAGATCCACGGATGCGAACAGAGCCGAGAAAGAGTCTTCTAAGAACGTCTCTGACGAAGTAGGAGTCGACGAGGACGCTGGGTCGGGGAAAAACTACCATTACTACAAGAAGAAGCAGACCTTCGAGTACCGGACGACTAGCAGCAGCGATGACCTCGATCTGGGCGAGGAGAGTTCCTCAGCCTTTCCTAAACTACCGGCATTCAACCCCTACGAACAGCTAGGTACTGACAATGTGAAGGGCTACGTACCGCAGAGCGCGTCAGTCCGCCGCCCTTACCGTTCAGCACTGAGGCCCCTCTCAAGAGGGAAGAAGGACGTTCCATCGACCCTAGAAAATTGTGGAGCTTCGACGACATCGACGGAAGCTTCTGCAGCGTCCTGGCTGAGCCTCGACCCGGAGACTTGCCGTGTGTACAGTGAGCACACTGGCCTCTGGTACGACCTGGTTCCGGCCGCGTTGCCCTGACCTCCTCCTCCTCCCGCTGGGTCAGCCATTACGTTAACCCACCGTTGGAACCTCAGTTTTCATTTTTTTCTCATGTAATTTCCATTCTCTGGTAAATTTGCCCGCCCAACTTCTTCCAACTTCCTCCGTATCTCCAACGTTCTCGCCGTAACTGTCGACGGCACGCCCCAGCGGCAGGGCCAGAGTTACTGTGCGCCGAGTCTCGCGCACGCATTCGTTCCTTTTTCTCCAGACTGTACCTTTTCCCCCGTCGTCCGTCACTGTCGCTTGTCAGCCGCGGTGCAAGGTGTGGGGAATGCGGTGCTTGTGTCGTACCCTGTCCGCGTTGACCGTCTTTTGTCCTAGGAGCATTTCCACCCATTTTTTTTTTTTCCTGTATATTCTCCTCTCCCGTATGTCACGAAAATCCTTTTCCCTGGACTTCACAATTCTTCTCTGTCCTTTCCTTGTTTGAAATTTTTTACGTCCTCTCCATGTTCTCCTCCTGAGCGTCGCACATTTTAGTTATCATGTTCACTTCTTTTCTTGTACGTATTTACTTCCCTTTGTTCTCTTGCGAATATTTAGCCTCTTTGATGTACTGTCATCTGAACGTGTTTTATTGTCTCATTGTTTACACTATGGCTGAGGGTATGGTTGCCAAGCGTCACTAGTCGCGCCGTAGGTTTAAATGCCCCCTTGTTGCTAGGCTTTCCTCTACCTTCTTTAAATTTATGTTTTCTATACGAATTCTTGACCTTATCTCTTGGTATGTGAGGTTATGACCTCTTGCGGGCTTGTTGATAGAACGAGTAACTGCTCTAATGACATTGTCAGCAGGTCTGGCTTTTTAGTTGTAATTAAAGATATGGCAATACTCTCTTCGATGACTCGCCTCGTGTACCTTCTCTTGCGTTGCCCGCCCCTCGCTCCTCTCCTCCACCTCCGCCAGTCGTCTTCCCTCCACCGTTCCCCCAGTAAGACTGTGTACCTTCACTTGGCCTCCTCATCAAGGGACACTTGTCCCTCCATCCTCCCTTGAGCTGCACGTGTTGCCTCGCCCCTCATTCCCTCCACCATAGTTATAGTACCCTTCCCTTCCCTCCACCATTGTTATGGTCCCTTCCCTTCCCTCAACATGCCCTAACCTTTGATATATCTTGATGGCGTCCCCCTTTTTGTCCTGAGAATAAATATTTGAAATCTGGATCTTGAATTTCTCCTTGCCCTAACCCCTTGAGCATATTGATACCATCATTGACCTAGGCTTTGAACTTTAACCGTGTTAGGTCAAAGGCTAGGTTTGTACCATCGTCCAGAAATGCCCTAAGAAAGACACAACCCTCACCAGGTATGTCATAGAAAATGTAACTCTGCTTCAAGCTTCGTACACAAGAGAAACAGTCTTCCTAACATAATGCAAAATCACCAGTGTTTTTCCTGTTGCTCATGTCAATACAGTGTGTGGCATACATCCGATCACCGTCTCGTAGGAAAATCGTAACCTAGTTAGGATCAAATTTGAATAGGAATCTTGGGTGGGTACGTGTGGGTGTGAGTCAGTTCCAGGGGCCGTGGGGCGCAAAATGGCGTCGACTCGTCTGAGTCGGTGTATAGTGAGGAGCTTTTCACTTTGTTTATCGTTTTATCTTACCTGCCTTTTCTGTTTTCATTTTTCCTCTTTATAAGTTAACTTTCTTTATTGCTCCCTCTTGTTTCTTTTAATTTATTTTTTATTGCGTTCGTATTCTATTATTTTGTGGTCCGTATATAAACAAAATGTCATTTGCTAAAAAATTTGTATAACACAGGAACTGAGTTTTTTTCCCACTTCCTTTCCGTACCCTTCCCGCTCGTTATTTATAATAATTTGTTCATGAGCGGAACGTGTTATTTGCCCATTCCTCAGTGGTGTTAACGTACGCTGGAACATCGTTGGCTCATCGCCGGCCAAGCATCAGGTCTACCGCTGAACTCGTAAACAATTTTGGTACCCAGCTACTAAACCTGGACTCTCTCTCTCTCTGTTGGTAGCGCTTCTCTTGAGGTGGTTCCATGTCGAGTCCCGCAGAGTTCAGAGTTCTCTTCCACTCCAGATGTCACCAGCATCTGCCGTCGTCTGGTGACAGCGCCTATCAACGAAGTGTAGTTTTAATATGGCCCTGAAGGCCATAAAGTATTTGTCCAGTTAACTATTATTCCATATAATAAATTCCGTCGCGGTTCTTTACATACATGGAGTATATTCAGTATATTCTTCGTAATTGTGCTTTGGAATTATGATTTCACTAAATGCAATTCAGAATTTTTCTCTTTGCAACAAATTTCAGATCGTATTACTAACAAAAAGCTATGAATCTCTTTTGTCACTTTACTGTGGAAATTTTGAGAAACCTCAGTCTTGACAGAACTATAAGTGACAAGGTAACACCATGCCTGGCGTGAAGGCAAGGCATCGGAACCAGCAGTTTCATAACGACGAGCGTTTGCGGGTCGCGTCATCTGCCTCCGAGGGTCGGGTACTTTACCGCCCGAGCCCAGTCACCCCGACGCTGACGGCGGGGTAAGTTGTACTGCTCTGCCTGCCGAGGCGTCGGTGTGATTGAGAATATTCTGGTTGAGTGATTGTTTGTGACGTACAGTGACTCGCTGTTGAACTAGTGCGACCGACATAGTTTAAAATGAGACAAGTCAGATCACTTGTAAATTCATTGCTCTGGTAATCGTGGCCTACAATTGTGATGACCGATTTCCGTAGATTCTGTCAACAGCACCGTTGTGTACGGAATATTACGAAAGAACAGATGGCATATATATATTTCGAATAGATTTACGCTACCGAATTTGTTGCACTGTATCGGGAGATAAAACCATAACAAAAATTATCATGCATACCCAGCTGGTTCAGAATATAACTCAAGGGGGCACGACGTACGAATCATCCTAAAACAAAAACACACGCACACAAAAATGTTTTTCCCCGACTTCGTAAACTCGGTTAGCAACAAGATTGAGCAATAGGCGAGGCAACGCAGCGTGGCACGTCGGAGGGAGGCGGCAGCGGCAGCTTCGGTACCCAGGGGCGGGTAGCTTTATCCCTCTCGTCTCACCTCCACACAACTCTAGGTATGATACAATTGATATAGCACTTTTGCTCTGTTGAAGGTAACTGTAAAATTGAGGCCAATTTTACGTGTAACTGGGATTGCCCTAGCAACAAGGAACGTCCTCGCTCGACACAATAGAGAACCCTGGTGTTATATGCTGGTTTTCAGCATTTTTCCTGTTATGTAAGAGACTGTACGTTATACTTGCCACCATAAGTATTCCTCGGTACGTTTTACACCCTCCAGTTCGTTGTACAAATATTAGGGGTTATTGATGCCATCCTGGTTAAGAGTTGGAATCGCATGTGTGTGTTGTTCCTGTATGTGTGCTTGCGTGAACGTGCGCTACCAAGATCCTTCGATTGCGCGTACTCGCGCAAGCATGGTTGAGTATAGGTTTGCACGTGCTGAGATGTGTGTAGTAGTATAGCAGTAATAGTAGTAGCAATGATAGTAGTAGTAGTGCATTTGAGGAGGATTTTACTCAACATTCGTAAGGGTATGGGTGCTCAGAAGCGTACTTTATGTCGTACAAAAAGGTTTAACTCTGTGCTGCCAGCGTGAGAGTGTGGCCGCTTCGCTTGCCCGTTCGTTGATGTCATTACCTACTTGTGCATATAGGGAGAGATTTATTCACTTGTAGCGCCCCATATCAAGTATCTTGTGTGCGTGTGAAGTTATCCCTGTGTGTGTGTGTGTGTGTACTTCAGTGTGTTTCTGGGACCGCCTTGGTGATTAAGTTGATAATTGTTTGTTAATATTCCGTTTTGTTTGTATTTACGTGTATGTGTCCGTTACGTGGTAAGACAGTCTAGACAATCCGTAGTTGAAGAGCAGCCATACTGGTAGGCAGGGTACACCACAACATGGACAAAGGGGTAGCCAGTGTACCCCATAGCATGGACAAAGAGGCAGGCATCCCACGCCATCCACACCCCAGACTGGGATTTTGCCCTGACATACTAGGCTGGGTCGCAGGATTTACCCCTCAACAATAAGGTATGGGATCGAGTGGTGTGCGGCTAGTCTATCAATCTAGAGTAATGTGATTAGCTTCCTCCTCCAGTCGTCTAACAAAGCACCCCTCCAGGATTATGGGCGCCCCGTAAGTATACTTACCATGTTGAAGGAGAGATGGTGAGATTATGGCAAGAAGGTGTACATACGCTGGTGCAGGGGTGAGTAAGCAAGTGGCTTCCTGTACTAGTACAGAGTCATCCGCTCCGAAACGTTCAGGATGTACGGCATATGTTGGCTCTCTCTCTCTCTCTCTCTCTCTCTCTCTCTCTGTCTCTCTCTCTCTCTCTCTCTCTCTCTCTGGACAAAGGGCTGCAAAAAAAATGTTGATAAAGCCAATGAATGAAAAAAAAAATGAAAATGATGAGAGGCACAAAACACAAGCATGGAGTACTGCAAATGACAAGAGTCTTTGTGTACAGAAAATGAAGACACAAACAGATAAGACTAAAAGAGATGATTACATGCAGACCTTGCTGAATTAACTCGTTGATAGTGTCTAGTGTCGTAAGTTGACACTGCATATAAAAAGCTTTCGATGTTTCGGAGTCTCAAATACTTTGGACAGGTAAACTGGTCGCCTGTATTAGGTCTGTCTGGCATCGCCTCACGCTTATTGATTATTGGAACAAAAAATATAATGATGCGAACTATACTTATGATAATGATGATTCATAATTGGACGTAAAGAATATGGTGTGTTGCTAATTTGGAAAGAATAATTGATGTGTTCCGTGTGCACTGGAGAACTTCAAATGGAGTATTATTTTCTTAAATAACCTTGGTCGGAGGTCGGCAGAGGTCGCACGTACTCCCCTACGTAGACGTCTTTTGTTTCTGGGCTCAGCGTCCGTGACGACGGTCCGTCACTTCCAGGGTTATGGACGAGACTCAATCGACGAGGAGGCCGACTCCACCTGAAAACAGATGGGGCACTGATGGGGTCAGAGCGAGAGCGACGAGTTAGCTGCGAAAGCTTTTGGGAGAAGTCATCGAGGGTTGGGTGCTAGAGCAGATTGCCTTGAGGGATTGGGGAAAAGGAAGGGGTCTGGTAACTGTCGTGATAATAATATGAGTAAACGCTGGATAACAAAACAGATGCACGTAACTCACATTGACAGTACCGAGTTGGTTCTCGTGAGGATCTAACATACGAACCAACTCGGTACTGTTATTTTATTTACATTTACCTAGAAAAAAGATAATGCAGTAAAATATATGACTGAGAAGATCTTGACACTGTACAGCAGACGAAAAATCTTCGAACGAGCCGAGCCTGATCCTGACCTAACCTGTACCGAGCCGTGTGTCTCGACAGTGATCAGTATTGCTTCATTCAGTACCCGGACTTATGACTCTTACTTGTATTTGTCTGTCCTTGATGCCTCCTGGTACAGGTACAGATATAAGAGGCATATTAAAGTAAATGGTTTTCGTTTAGTTTTCCAATCCACAAGGAAAATTACTTGTAGGCAAACAAATGGATTCAAGTCAAACCAATTTTGCCTGGGGGCGATGATATACATGTTAGGATTTAAAAGGATATAAAGTAGAGCTTAGTTACCGCCTGGCAAGTGCGTTCAATTAATCGCTTAAGTCCGCTGTTGTGCCAGAATCATGGAGGATAATGCAGGACCAAAGTTTTATGAAACTGCCCCTTGGCAAGGCTGTATCTTAAACACTTGACGAAACACAGTCACGTCAAAGAACTTTTTGCTTCAAAGGAGACCATCGTCTTCCTGCTGTTAAGTGTAGTGAGGTCTTGGAGTTGCAGGAGCCCTTCGAAAAAGGGTCATGGAGTAAATCAAAACGTAAATATATGATATCGTAATGTGACATTTGTGTGACAAAAGAAAATCAAATTTGCTATGTTAAAAACGTTGCAAACTCATTGGTGTGTACGAATGTTTTGACATGTCAGCATTAAGAAGCAGTTGGGAACATATGCTGGAATGTGGCCCTGTTTATTTTGCGAGTTCTCGTGAGTAGAGCTACTGTGGAGTTGCAGTTTGATGGGTGGGTCATTTTCTGTGATACATTCACAGCCCGTGGGGAATTTTGGGTACGAAACGAAATTTTAATGGAGAAAACCTGTTGTACTAGAACAAGGACAGACAAAATTGCCCCTTGCAAAAAAAAAAAATCGTATCTGAACAAGTCACCAGCCAAAAAAAAAAAAATCCCGTGAAAATAAAACCCGACCAAGCACGAAGCCGCAGCGGATAACACAGTTGACTGAGGATGACCAAGTGGTCATTTGCCCTTTGTAAAAAAAAGAAATGGTGATTGCTGAGCTTTGACTGATAGGGATGACCGAGTCAGGCAGTCTTGGCGCGGCGACTGGAGCTCCCTTCGAGATCGTTATAAGAAAACGGAAAGTCTTGATGGGGTATCCTTGCCTACGTATCCGGCCAGCACCACCGACGTTCCGTGTAACTCGTCCACTTTATCTTGCAGCTGTCACCCTCATCAGCAGCGTTTCGTATCACAACCTTTTATACAATAGGGAAAGACATTTTTATTGTAATATATACTGTATTATATACGTTGTTCTCGGGTAGGAGTACGTTTAATTGTTGGCTGTTCGTGTCATTCCAGATATGATGACACGTAGAAGGCGGGAGAATATTTACCCACTCATAATGGAAATGTATTTCAAAATGCTGTCATTTTGTAATCAGAAACGAAAGCGGCTTCTTGGTTCGAGTAGTGTCCTGACAAGAATACAGCAGCCACTCTCTGAGGCGATGTGCTGTTAAGTGGTTAGGTACAGGTTTATAGAGAACAGGTACACAGGCAGAAGCAGACCTTGTCATACTTTTTTTTTATATAACGTACATAGTGTGACGAGTGATGGCTCCTCTTCAACTTCTAAGAATATATATATATATATATATATATATATATATATATATATATATATATATATATATATATATATATATATATATATGACTTGGAATTGGCTGAAATCTGATGTCGGTGATAAGCAGACCGGAAAACTCCTTGTATCCCTTGATAAAACGATAGAATTTCCAAGTTTGCCTATTTTTATTCCCCTGAGAGTTTAGAGGGAACAAGTCGAAACATTTGAGTTCCTGTGATCATATGGACAGTGACTTTTGGTATCAATATTAAGTGGCTAGTTGCACGCATTTATCATGTTTAGACTGTTTTCTAATTGTCTCATAGAATCAGGTCATTTTAGGTATAATGAAAATTTTTTTCGAATATAATAGGTATCGATTTGGTTTGGTTGGATTATTTAAACTGGCCGTAGCCTAGGAGGATCAGTGGCTGGCTGCCTCTTTGCAGTTCGCATGCGTTCCCTTCGACGATCCCGAGCGTGATTGTTTGTTTACGGGCTCGACCTGTTGACTAAAATATTTTACATCGATTATCGGCCCTCTTCTTATTTGTTGTTTGGCTTTTTTTTTTTCTAAGACACTTGACCTGCAATCAGAATCGGGATTTTTTCAACACGTAGACTGCAACGTCCGTACCTACACCTTTACTTCAACAACCATCTGTTATCATGATATTCATATGGAAGAAATGGTTTCTATAAGAAGCAGTATTCGTCTCTGTTGTTAAGTGCATGTTGTGAATCTTGGACACGATTGGAAGGTTACAGGGGCTCTCAGTGAATATTCCGCGGGTGAGAAGGGTCTTTAAATGTCCTAGGTAGGTGACAGTGGCCCTTGGGAGTGCTTGGCGGGTGAGAAGCGTCTTTGGAAATGTCTAGCGGGTGCAAGGGGCCTTTTGTAAGTGCTTGGTGGGTGAGAGATATCCTTGGAAGTGCTTGGAGGATTAGGGATATTTTCGCAAGTCCTTGATTGGGGGGCCCCAAGGCTCCCTCCAGGGACTGTATTCATGGTGAGTATAAAGTATATGTTGGCTTAGAATTTCCTTGAGCACTTAAAGTTGTCCAAGATTCTTCTGTTCGGAATTATGACTTGACGGTTTTTCGTCCTAGTCATTCGATGGGCTTAAACCCCAAATTAACCAACCATCCTAAGGCTTCGAGCAGCAGTAGCTTGATGATCATATGGCTTCCTGGTAAACCGTAGCCGATGATCGTATGGCCTCTTGGTAAACCCTAGCCTAGCAACACCCGATGGAAGGAAGGAAGGAGCACTTGTTGTGGGGACGAGACGGCCCCCTGGTGGTGTCTTGCGTCGGGTCCCCCTGGCTGTAGTACCCGGTAGGCGTGAGGTATCCCCCTCCCCCTCCTATCTCCCCCAGCCAGCTCACGCCGGGTGTCACGTCGGCACTGTAGTACCGCCGCCTCCTGCTGTTTTCATTACATTCTTCACTTTCCCAAAGTTGATTGTTGTTCGTCGGTGGAGGGGAGGGGAGAGGGGGCTGTTCAGGAGGGTCGGGTGGTCGGCTGCGACGGGAGGCGACGACGCGCTGCTCGGCTCTAGCCTGGCCATGCTTGTTGCCGCAGACTCCTGGGGTTGCGGGCAGGGCACCCTTTGGGGTAGAGTGGCCACTGAGGGCACCCCCGTGTAGCATTTCATGAGGGCGTACAGGGGCATGGCAGAGGGGCAGGTGTCGGGGTAGCGGCGTGTGGCATCGGGAAGGTGTTATTGATTGCGCGATGCTGTGTGGACTGCGGCAGCTGGCGGCCAGTGTGGTGGGTGGAGGCTCGCGCGACGCTCAGGCATGGACGGCCCTCCCGCCAGCCAGGCCTTCCTCCTCCTCCTCCCCGACCCCGACCTCTCCGCCATCACCTCCACCATCTCCACCACAGCCACCATCTCCACCACCACCACCGCCCACCCGCGACACCATCACGGTAGGCACCATAGTGTTCAAGCACCGTCACATGATCAAGTGCGGATATATTGTATTGTTCTGTTATCTAAGTATTGATGTGATGTGAAGTCATGTGCGACTAGCCATGAGGCCCTCTCATGACACCGCCCCCCCCAACCCCTCGTTGTCTCTGTAATATCTCGCTGGTCCAGTAAACTGAAAACGATCGAGAAAGGAAAAAACTGTTTTAATTCACGTGTGAGACATTTAAAAACAAGTATCGTGAACCCAAACAATGGATGAAGTGTGTCGTTTTACCATCAAGAAAGAATCATTGTGAATGTGAACATCTTTGACAGACTCGTTGGCTGAACGCTGGAGATTGTGACGGGTGAATATGTGAGTTACTGTTGACACGTCGCGAGATTCATTGATGGGGCGGGTGACCACACGTCTACTGTTGAAGGTAATATGACTCGCCGTTGGAACGGCTAATCTCGTTACCTGTCAACCGAATTAGCGCTTCTTCCATATAACTGCTGCCACACAGCTTAAGGTTACTCGAGATGCGACCTGGTGTGACGACCATTGATACGTTATTACCCTGTGACAACGACCTGGTGTGACGATCACTGATACATCATTAGCTAATAACAACAATTTGGTGTGACGACCGTTGATACGTTATTACCCTGTAACAATAACCTGGTGTGACGACCATCGATACATTATAAACCAGTGACAACGACCTGGTGTGACGACCATTGATACGTTATTATCCTGTGACGACGACCTGGTGTGACGACCACTGATACGTCTTTACCCAATGTAAATGACCTGGTGTGACGACAATTGATACGTCATTAACCAGTGACAACGACCTGGTATGACGACCACTGATACGTCATTAGCCGGTGACAACGACCTGGTGTGACGACCATTGATACGTCATTAACTAGTGACAGCGACTGATTCATCATTTACTCAGGATGACCTGCTGAGACGATTCCCAACACGTCACGAACCTGACACAGTGACGTGGTGAGGTCGTTTAAGTTCCCTGACTCGTTAAGAAACTGACGACTAGATTACAGATGACCGATAACGGCGACATGATTGGTGACTCGGTAACTGACGAGAAACAAATTGATGAATAACTTTCTAATAACAGAATGACTGATAAATGACTGACGATAACTAACGACTAACTGATTGAAGGACATATAGCGACCTACCAACTGACGACTAGTTAACTAAACAGTGACGATTAACTTGAACGCGACAAGTTAACTAACGACTGAGGAATTATCGACACAATAACTGACGATCACTTATAACTGATTACAGACTAACAGACAAACAGTCGAATGACTAACTGACAACGAACTGACGACTGAAAACCGACGTTTAACTGTCTGACGAATAACTTATTAACAACTAGATAAGTAACGACCAGCTAAGATCAAATAATTGACGACCAATTAACTAACGACTAACAAGCTGGCGAGCCAGTCAGGCCAGTAACCATTTACATAAGGAGACAACTAAATGAAACTGCGACTACCAGACTACACACACACACACACGACCCTTGAAAGAGGCGACGACTTAAAGATACGACCTCTTAACGACACAACTGTGTAATAACTGTTTAACGAGACGCCCCTTGACTCAACAGCATGTGGGAACTATAACTTCCTAACGGGATCAAACAACCTCCTAACGGAACTACGACCTAACGAGACGACCACCCGACCACAACTACACAAAGTTGCCTAAGGAGCAATTCGTACACCCTGGGGGGGGGCCACTGACGAGCTCCTTCCAGTGAGATAAGATAAGCGATCTCATCGAATGAACCAATCGCTTAATGAGAAGACGACCATACGGCACGACCACCACCGGCCGGCTGCAAGTACTTTGCATAGGAACGACCTGTAAGGTGACGGTTAGTGGTTGTTTGATCGTGATGAACAGCCTGGCGAGACGGGCTCGGTGATCGCTAACCTTAGCGCTAGTTGTGTTACCGTAGCCTAGCCCAGTCAAGACTCTTGCGCTTACTAGTTCGCTCGAACGATGATACATAATTGTATTATGATATTCACTACAGAAGGCGTGGATTTTGTGTCAGTTTCACTCTCTGATTTGCAATATTTCTTTACGAATGTTCGTGGGAATATTTGGCGAATAATTTGATTTCGTGTGCTAACGGGATTATAAGGTAACCGTGTCGGTGGTGCTGGTGACGGAGCTTCACTTGGGTTTTGCGCGTCACTTCGCTGTTCATCTTCGACGTCGCCTTCGGCAGCTGTACGTTATATTTTTGTTAACAAGTGTGTGTGTGTGTGTGTGTGTATACTTTAACGTACAAGTCATCCTTTTGAAGACCTCCATACTCCAGATCTTCATCCTACAGCCCCTTACAATCTTTCCATGTCATCCCCCTGAAGGCCTTCCACGTTCCAGGTCATCTTCCTGAAGCCCTAGGCGCTCCAGGTTATCATTCCCTACGCTTCAGGTCATCCTCTTGAAGCCCAGATCATCCTTCTGAAGCCCCTCATCCTCGCCACACCATAGGCCATCCTTCTGAAACCCCTTACCCTCTCGAGGTCCTCCAGTATCCACCCGCAGCGGAACACGCTGCATGTGTTTTAGTTCCCCCGTTGTGGAGCTCCTGTGGCCAGCGCCGGCGGAGCCGCTTTTACAGTCAGCCAGGCCGTTGGTTCTTGTCGTGTATCCGAATTTAAAGTGATTCCATAATTACATTTTATCTATATTTCTTTTTTGTCCGATTTTTTTTTTAATTCAGTTGTATACTATTGTTTAAAAATTTAGTTGTATTCGAATTTATCTTTTTTTTGTAGTTCAGCTATCTGATTTTTTTTTTACCAGATATCACATGAAAATATTTTTTGTTTTGCAGTATTTGCATACTTCGATTTCAGAATATGTGCATAATTCGATTGCAGAATTCACATGCATTTCATTTCTTTTTAAATATCATTTATATCTGAATTATAATTTTCAGAATTAGATCATGCATTTTTTTTAAAATTCAACTGTATTTATATTCAGATATTTTCAAAATTTGGGTATATTCGAATTACTCTTTCAAAATTGAACTTCAGCCGAATATTATCTTTTGCAAGTTCATCCGTATCGGAATATAAATATTTTCATGATTCATTTGTATTCGAATACAGTTCTTTCATAATTACTGAAAAAATGTCGGAATAGAATCTCCATGACTTAGATTATAGTTTGACTTGTTCTGAGTCCCGGAGGACAAATGGAAGACAAAACATAATTATATTGACGGATGCCAACATGAGTATTGCAGATTATGTTAAATCGAGATTCAAGATAATTGTCAATATATTTTTATTAATTTGAATTTACAGATACCTTATATATCTGCCTTCATACACACACACACACACACACACACACACACAAACTGGTTCCCCCAAGAATATTATTGTCCAGTAGCTTAACGTGACCCGTCTTATTGACCTGACCTTCCAGGGGAACAGGGCAGGTTACCTGGAATCTGGGAGGACACTTGGCCTTCCTTTAATGGTGTATGCCCAAGGTCAGGTGAGCTTGACACGCGAGTTGTGACCTGACAAGTGTGTTAGCATGTCACGGTATATCGTAAAGTCTATGTATTCATCGTCTCCTCCCGCATACGCAAAAGTATATCCATGGTGCAGATTTTACTAGACTGTCTCGTTGCAGGTGTTGATTTATTGTCGTGGTGCAGGTGTTGACAGATTCTCATGAAGTAAATGTTGACAGATTATGTCATTGAAGGTGTTGACATATTGTCATAGTATAGGTGCTTACAAATTTTCCTAGTGCTGGTGTTGACAGATTTTGTCGTGGTGCACGTGTTGACAGATTGAGTTGCTGCAGGTGTTTACATGGCCATGGTATGGGTACTGACATTGTCTCAGTGTACGTATTGTTATTTTTTTTTGCAGATGTGAACAGGTTTTGATTTGTGTTGGCATTATTTTGGTGCAGTTGTTGACAATTTTTTGGTGTAGGTGTTAAGAGATTGTGTCGGTGCAGGTGTTAACAGATTGTGTCGGTGCAGGTGTTAAGAGATTGTGTCGGTGCAGGTGTTAACAGATTGTGTCGGTGCAGGTGTTAACAGATTGTGTCGGTGCAGGTGTTAACAGATTGTGTTGGTGCAGGTGTTGACTTTGTTTTGGTGCAAGTGCTTGCGACAGATTCTCTTGGAGCAGATGTTGAGAGACTGTCTTAGTGCAAAATGTTGACAGACTGTGTGTCGTGATGCAGGTATCGACAGATGGTCCTGTTTGCAGTTGTTGACAGAAACTCTTTGAATACGACGGTACGACTTTAGAGAATGACTTTACGAGCCTTTAGTACGGCGATACGACCTATTGGCACGGCGGTACGACCACCGAGAAATACATTACGACACTTTAAGTGCGGCGGTACGAGCCTTGAGTACGTCGTTACGATCCTTAAGCTTGAAAGGCACGACCCTTAGGCACGAAAGTACGACCCTTGGGTCGTTACATCGTGCTCCAGGGTCATTCCGGCCAGCTGTAAGGTTTGATAACCGTTCATTACAAGAGGCGTGAGAATATTTGTCATTTCTTCATATTAAATGACATAGTTATGACATGTTTATTGTTTGCAATACGAGATGTATTCGTTTGTGGCAGTTATTGACGAGAGGCAAGTGTTTGTTTGTCATCTGAAACAACAGATGCGTTTGTTTGCATCAGCAGTAACAAGTGACTCGTTTGTTTTGAATATATTGATTTGTTTTAGGTCTAGTAGTGTTGTTGTAACACTATTCGGGACTGAAGGGGAACATGAAATACAGGTGTTTGTGAGGTATAACTGGAGGGGGAAATTTGTGTTGCAGAGTCATCCAAAACACAAGGATGGGATGATTGTGTCACTGATACCTCACGTATACTTGGTAAGAGTGCTGTCATGGGCCCCATAATATTGGTGACCTCCCCATCCATCAATGGTAACGTCACCCACCGTCACTGGCGGGGCCCCATGATCTTGAGGATGGGGCCCATGAGCGCATGGTGGGCTGGGACCAGCTGGCTCTGGCTACTTACTAAGGACGGTGTCCATACCGAGGCCTGGCTCCGGCTCGAGACTCCCTGGGATGTGGACAGCGCCACCCGCTGCTGCTGACCTTGACCACTACCACCAACACAAAGAGAGAGAGAGAGAGAGAGAGAGAGAGAGAAATTGTAAGATCCCAAGAAGGTCGCCCATCCTGGGCCGCAGCGCGTAGGGATGACCGGCAGAAGCATTTATTTATTTCTGTCGATGTACATTTGATTTGGTGACCTTTTTCTTTTTAGAATTATCGTTTTCAAATATTTCTCTGCACGTATTGTGTCGTGTGTGTGTGTGTGTGTGTTACGTGGAGTTTTACACTTGTGTTGCCCCGTCTCGTAACCTTGTCACGTATATTACCATATCTTCACTCTTTAGTACACACACACACACACACACACTAGCCTAAGTCACGTAACCACTTCGACTAGCCTTAGGAAGAGGATAAATCGCTAGGTTGGCTAATGGGGCTTACTGCCGCGCCCAGGATTCGAACCCAAGCGGGCCTGGGGAAAATTTATGGTCAGTAACGCTGCAAACCACTACACTAAAGCCATGTGTGTTTGTGTGATTACCTATTTGCAAAGTGGTGTTAGTGTGGGTCATGGTCAAGTAAGCGAATAAAGCTTAATGGTTAACGTTGCGATAATGACACTTTCACGTCCTGTTGTGGTAAGTTGGGAGTTGTTTAGGTTCAAATTAAATTTTGTTGAGGATACAATAGATTCACTTTTGGCTAGGCTAGCGTAGGTTACTCTGAGTTAGGGTAGGTTATGCTACCTCATGCTAGACTACGTAACTCTAGGTTAGGTAAGCTAAAATACAACTTAAATTTTGTTAAAGTTTCAATTTTCTAAAGTTTAAATTTTGTTAAAGTTTACCTGTGTTGTAACCTGTGTGATTTCTGATAATGTTTATGGTTTTCAAATTTTAAAAACTTTTCGCAAATCTCCGGCGCGGGTCTCTCGGTTCGGCTGCAGTGATATAGATATATATATATATATATATATATTTTTTTTTTTTTTTTTTTTTTTTTTTTACGAAAAACACAGTTACGAAACCAACCTTTCCACCCTTGTATTATTTTACAGCTTATGGTTTGTTTACGTAGCGGTTTATGTTGCCAAGTCGGCGGCACCGGTGGGTTAAATGATGTTTTACTGACTTGTTTAGCTTTATTCTCAACTCTGTTATTGGATTTATCGACTTTTCTGATAAACGGAAAGTTATTTACAAATATCGAGACTGATCCCTCCGTGGTGTAGCGGTTAGCGTTCCTCACTTTTACGCATTCACGAGCCGCCCAGGATCGAGCGCATAGGTTTGAATCCTAGCCTGTGGCAGTCGACCCACGATCAACCCAGCTGTTCGTCCACTCTTTGGCGTTAATCGGTAAATTGGGTACCTGGCTCAGGCTAGGGCAACATCGTATAGCGTAGAAAAGATGGCCTTCATTAGGGCTTCAGTTGCCCGTGCCGTCTCAGCCAACATAAAAAAGTTATTATTTCTGATGAAGGAAAAGGTCAATAATGATTGCACTAAGACCATCGGGGTCGAGGATGAGACCTCAAGCTCCTCGACACACTGGGAAGTCCAGGGAAACTATTGGGTTAAAATAGTCATCCTAATCACTAACCGTGGGGGATCCGCTCCCAGACCCTGGCTGTGGAGTAATTCATCCCTCACAGCACAGGTCGCACGACCAGGCTATAGCCTCTCCTGGGGTTGATGACTGAAGCCTCCGCCAGGGACCGTACAGATGTAGCCTCTTGGGGCTGTACGAGTGTAGCAGACTCCTCCAGGGGGGGCCCGTTCGAGTGGAATTTCCGCAAACAACTTTATGACTGAATCAGTAACAAAAGAATGTATTGCATTGCTGGTTCATGATTGCTGTGTGTGATCGCTGTCCACCGCTGTTGTCCCACGCTGCAGGAAGAGAACAATGTGCATTCTTCGTGAAGTAGAAATATATGATTATATTTCAAACGGTCAGTACCGCCATAATCATACAAGAGATTCATTCGCCGATGAAATATAAGGATGTCGTCCTTAATTATTCCGTGGGGGAGATTTTTTTGAATTTATTGTGCGCCTTCAACTTCAACCGGGGTAAAAAACAATCGATTATTTTATATATATATATATATATATATATATATATATATATATATATATAT
>JAYMFT010224576.1:0-11296 GCA_038088735.1 Panulirus argus | reverse complement strand
GGCGCGGGGGGTGGCAGTGCTATTTTCCTGTGGGGCGGGGTGGCATCAGGAGTGGATGGGGGCGAGCAAGTCTAAATGTGTAAATTTGTGTATGTGTATGTATGTATATATGTATATGTTGATATGTATGTATATATATGTATATGTTGATATGTATGTATATATATATATGGTGCATATGTGTGCATGTATGTATATATGTGTGTACGCGGGGGTATGGGTTTTTCTTCGTCTGTTTCCTGGCACTACCTCGCTGACGCGGGAAACAGCGATCAAGTATAATAAATAATAAATAATAAATATATATATATTTATATATAAGGAGTGGGGGGGCTGGAAATCCTCCCCTCCTGTTTTATACTTTTCGAAAAGAAGGAACAGAGATGAAGGCCAGTAAAGATTTTCCCTCTAAGGCTCAGTCCTCTGTTCTTAACGCTACCTCGCTAACACGGGATGTGGCGAATATCTATAAAAAAATATGTATATATATATCCTATTTGAGTAAGAGAACTAGCATCTGGCTTGGAGTTTGCTTGAAGAGACCATATCAGTCTCATGGTAGACAGTACACAGGGTAGTAATATCATTCATATTACAGTAAATCAAACTGACTTTTGATTTACCACTGATATAGGTTAGTTATTATTCAACTGCTAGGTGATTATAAGGTCAGCTTTCCAAAGTGGGTGTGAATGATAAATGCTTAAAATTCTGAGACACCAGTGGGTGCTATTTGTCTATATACCCATGCAATTATAAATCAGGATGTATGTAATCACTGAATCCTTAAAACCTACAAGTTTAACAATATATTAGCTTTTTCTGTTTTTGATGATGAAATATCAGTAGTACTGTAAATGTGAAATATCATTTCAAAAAGAGTCCTTAGTGTAGAAATTTTAATACCTGGTATATGCCAAGACCTTGGTCCCAACAGAACAGATAACTGAAAGTCCACTATGTGGACTAAAGGAAAATATATCATAAAACCCTAATTTAGAATACATTACTTTCAAGCAAGGGAACTTACTTTCCGTAATTGACACTCTTGGCTAAAGGAACAGCAGAATAATAATATTTCTTATAATCATCCATCCACACTTCTGCTGCTCTTCGAGTATTGCGTGCAAACACATTACCAGACCCTCCTGGGAAGGTATATGGATGTTGTTTACGAAAAACATGCCCTACTCGGGAGCATGGCACAATTTCAAGACTTCCCCCACACTGCCACACTCGGAAAGATATTTCTGGGGACAGTGAAACACATAATCAAATTTCTTTTCAGTGTAGAAAAATATACATTATAGGTAATCTCTATATTACATTCTCAAAATAGTAAGGACCTAAACTACTTTTATGATTTTGAACTAACAGAGGATAAAACAATCTGCAAAAGACCAATCTGACAATTAGAAAAAAAATGTATTTCAATGAAAAAATTCATTAAAAAAAAAATGTAAATCAAGTAACATTGATAATAATATAATTACTCCCAGCTGCCCTTACCACAATGAGATAACCAGATAAGTGATATACTGAAAACATTAAACTAATAGAAACAGTAAAGCTTCAGATGTGAGTACATTGCACACTGTAAATATTACTCACGGAGTCTTCATAAGATGTATCTGATTACACACATCACTCATTCTCAGTGGAGCCAAATGGTCTTCTGTGTAATTAAAACAAAGCAAGAAGTCTAACATCCTGGTTCTTTATTTAATTCTTTCTTAATGCCAGCATATAGATAACATCATATAACAAAGAATTCCCATAGATTTAATATACCAAACATTATCACAAAAGTCACTCACTCTTGTTTGTTTTTAATGAAAACACAGAAGATCCGTGCTCAATTCTAGCAATGAGAGTGTAGCTCTAAAAATTCCAGAACATTCTAATGTATGAAAAAATTATATCCTGATAACTTACATATGTCAAGATTCAATGAATCAGTTAACTTTATACATACTTTCTTCTCCCAACATGCTGCAAGTCAGCACGTGTGCATTCTTTTCTGTACATGGTATACATAATGACCAGAGATTCTTCCAATGAATCAGCCAAAGCACTCTTTTGGTTATTATTTTCTCATCATTTTTTTCATTATGTCTAAATGACATCAGAAGTCAATCTGCTATCTTATCTAACCACACCCTTAAAAATATCTTTATGTCTTTTTCTGCATTTATTATTCTATAATTATATGAACCCCATACTTGGTATGTTACTGTACTCTACCATCCATCAAATGTTGACAGATCCTTCTTTTACTGTTATACAACTGTGTGGCTTACATCATACTTGACCAATCTCATACCTGACATCTAAAAACTTTTCTTATTTTGGGTGCCATAATCCTGCCCCTCCTTAACCCTCTTACTTTGGAAGTCATAAAATCCCCTTTATAATAAACTCTGTGTACTGGAGATTTTAAAATATTCCAAAGAAAGATTTCTACAATTTTGTCATTTAGACTGACTAGATTATACTTTTCTAAAGAAAATATAATACATCTAAACATGGTGCAAAATTACTAACATGTGCCATACACCCTTGCCAGGTGAATGAGGTGCCTGGTGTAAAAAGTGAGATGTGTGATCTTTTTGGAAGTGTTTTTGTCACAAACAAATATGATTTATTGAGGTCTTTATAAATAATATCGAAAAATATGTATGAATTCAGCAGCTTGACAAATCATTACATAATGAAAGCAAGCAAATCTCATACAAGACTTCTTGACATTTTCACAAAGACTAACTAGAATAAGGAAAAATAATTTTAGGCACAAATAAGTGATTCAAGAATATGCTCCAGCTGCAGTGAGCAGAAAATAAAATATGTATACTTATCAGCTGCAGTGATTGGGTTAAAATTCAACTTGGTATTTCTGATTCTATCCTTATTGAAGGTCCTATGCTGTGCTACTCAAATAACCAAACTTCATCATGATCATTAATCTATCTATAATTTACGTCTCAGCTCCACTTTCTCAAACACAAGCATCTTATCATGTCTATGGCAAAGTGTGAATGTCTATGGTAAGGATAGTGATGATGTTGTTTTGGGCAACAAATATGTTTGATAGTGGTATGTATGGCAAATATGTTACCATCCTTGCTATGTACAGTACCTTATAACACTATTGTTAATGTTTTGCATGGTAATGATACTACTTTACCTATAAGGATGAAAATATTGTGGTATGGACTGTAATTATAACAATGCCCAAGGTATTGCTGATAATGTTTGTAGTAGTGATAATTATGTGTATGATAAAGATGGCAATTGTGTTAGTGTCCATTTCATGATAACAGAAACAGCAAGATCTGCAAGTAAATGTATTATACTTCCCTCTACTATCATTTTCACTTATGGGTTAGGTCAAAGGGTACTCTTCAAATACTGATATTTTCCAGTTTTCTTTATTTTCATGCTTTTCAACTTCTATTTTCTCCTTGTTTCTTGGTGCAAAAAAGTGACAATTAGTTCATTCTTGTGAGAGATTTCATCCACAAATGTCATAAGCTACTGTTGGGTGTCTGATGTCTGAAGGGGTGTGATCAATTCATGTCAAGCTATGTATACCTTACCTAGTCTACATTTCAGTGAGCTATGTAATTCAGTGATGATACAATAATAATAACCATGCATATTTTCTAATTACATTTTGGAATACATACCTAAATTTTCTCCACCCCAAATGTCCATGGCCATATCATATTTCCCAAGTTCTTCAAAGTATGCTTTATCTATCATGAAGAGTCCACCAGCAATCATAGGAGTTCTGAAAGATACCAAGGGTAAGTTTAATAGTGGGAATATTATTTGCAATTTATGTGAAATCAGTGTAAATGAAAATATCATCAAAACAATTAACTTTCTTGAGCATGAAATACTACCAGCACAGTCTTACTTTATGACTTGTGTTGGGTCCTTCTGCCTTTTCTTCTTTTCTTCACTGGAGAGATACTCCCATTTAAATACAAGGTTCCAGTCAAAGCCCCCTCGTAAGTCAGCTGAAGCACCTATATACTGGAAAGTGTCCATGCTGATCACATCTATTATGGGGCAGACTACCCTCGTTTGGTCCTGAGGTGCAAAAGTTTGCTCTATCAAGTTACTATAGTATCCTTTTTCTACATCAATCTTTTTTTGTTATCATTCTAAGTACGAAGGCAGTGTGAATGGTAAATATCAGTCTCACGTCATGATCCAACTTAATTTGCAATATGAAAATTAAGGCATGCTTATATGACTGTGGAATGACCTGAAAGGTTGTTTGCACTTTATTCATTAATTGTAAATGTGAATGGAGATGAAGGCAAAAAACAGAGAAAGGTCTGAAACTGTTCCTATCTACACAGGATAGATCAAGTGCATGCTGCTTTTGAGGTCATTCACATATATCATCAACTTATTTCTCATGTGTTAAAGTGGACAGAGAATTCCACACTACTGTAGTGCTTCTTTAATCATTATTTGATTTTTCAAATTAAACTAATATGAACATGCATACAAGAAGTTTTAGGGAAAGGTCATATATAACAAACCTCTTAGATTTCTTGAGTGAGTGATCCGTCTTAAGACAAATGGGAAGGATGGATGAACTGTTTGTACCTGGACTGCCAGAAAGCATTTGACACTATATCATATGGAAGGCTGATCAGATTACCTCAGTACAAGAAAACAATCGATGCACATTAGAGAAGCCTTCTCCAAATGGGTGGCAGTGAAAAGTGTAGTGATCCAATTTTGTTCTGAGATTATTACTCTTCCTGATTTATATAAATGACTTGCCTGAAGGTATGGACTCCCAGCTGAATATGAGGAAAGTAAAAAGCAAGCAGGATTGCATCAACTTACAAAGGGTACCCAAACAGACTACAAAGTTGGTCTGATACATGATTAATGAAATTCAACTCAAGCAAATGTAAAGTAATGAGGATGTGATAAAGTGGAAGAAGGCATCAATCTGATTATCATCTAGAAGGAAATCAGCTTCAGGATTCTGTGTGTAAGAGGAATTAGGAATCGACACAGTCCCTAACCTGGAGCTAGAGTTCCACTTTAGTGCCTTTAGCACAGTAGCTAGCAAACATTAGAAAAGATTTCAAGATTATGGATAGGGAAATATTTAGCAAGCTGTTCATATTCTACATACCAAAACTAGAATATGCTTCTTAAATTTGATCACTGCACCTTATGAAGGACAAAGAGCTTATAGAATAAGTCCAGAGGAGGGCAACAAAGATGGTACAAGAAGTAAGAGCTGAGTTACAGGGAAAGACTACAGACTTTAAATTTGCCAAACCTTGGAAAAGAGACCTGATCATAACCTTTAAGCTTTCAGAACAGATCAGTGACATGGACAGAGAACAATTTTTTCAGAGATGCAGGGATAGAGCGACAGGAGGACAAAAGCATGAAATAAAGGAAAAAAAATCATTAAAAAAGATGTAAAGAAATACTTTTATAGTATAAGAGTGGTGGGAATGGAACAGAATGAATGAGGACATGGTTTAATACAGACAGCATACATAAATCTATGAAGTTATATGAATACACTGAATGCTTAAGAGATTGGGGCTCCATGAGTGTAAAATTTTCTCCCTCCCCATACATTACAAATCTGTAATTATGTAATGCCTCAACTGAACCTGATGAATAATCATTCCCCCGGCAGCCTCACCTGAAATGCTTATAGCCTTATGCACTTCATTTAATGCATTTGTTATCTCTCATCTCTTTTTCAGTCATCCTCTTCTCCTTGTACTTTCAACTGTACTTCCACATTTCCTCACTAACCTATCATCTGCCAAACATATCAACAGCAATACCATCTTAACAGACTTCCATCTATATGCCTTTCCAACAACTTCTTCACAGACCATATTTCTTTCTCATATCTGCATTCTTTGTTTAATTCCTGAACTCCAAGTACATTGTATAAGTTATCCATCTCCAGAATTCTTCAATTTGACCTTTTCTAGACAGGAAAATTAAGGATTCACATTAATGTACCTATGTTGGAACAGGCACTTTATCATATAAGATCCTCAAACTTTTTACACTATGTACATTTATTCATACTTACTTACTTTCTTATTTCCTACACCAGGAGTCCTTACTGTCTTTATGAAGCTCCTGCAGCACTCAGGAAGCCAACCACAACCACTAGTTAGGGCCACAGGTCATAAATTGTAATGATGTGTGTGAATCTATGTGTGGAGATTGCAGGTCCATTGAGTAGTATGTACTTGAAGTCTTTGTTGTGGTAGTTACATCATGGGCACAAAGGGTCTTGGGTTATGCTGAATTTATGTTTGCAGTGCTGTAGTGACGGGTGATGTCCAGAGGGTAAGCGGAAGAGTGTGATTCATGTTTGACTGTGGAGTCTTACTTCTAATGGGTGTATGTCTGGTTGGGTGAAGTTTAAGACTGAGCTGGGAGATCATTGTTTAATGCTTGATGGGTTATCTCAGTGTGTATGTTTTGTTAGTATTATATTTGTAGAGGCTGGGGGATCTGTAAGTAGAGGTTGCTGAAGTGTAAGGTATGGGTAAACTTTCCATTTCTACCTGGGGTTGGTAGCAAGTTATGGAGTGGTTTGGGTGGGAGGGTCTAGTGCTCTCACAAAAAAGTGAGTGCCAAGAATGTTGAGGTAGGATTTTAGCGAGAGGATCTTCGTTTCACTGTGTAGGTGCTGAGTGTCTGTAGTTACTATGCAACCAGAGACTGTTCTGAGTGCACTGTTTTATGTGGTCTGCACTTCTGTTATATCTTTTTTTGAGATGGTAGAAGACTATGTAGGTAAGGCATGATTTAGTGTGAAGCAGATGAATTGTTTACAGAGAATGTTAAAGGATCCTTTTGCTTGTCCAAATTTCTTACCAGTTAGTGTTTTGAGGGTCTTAATTTGTGTGTTGTTTTTCTGTTGATAGTATTGATGTTGGGAGTGAATAATGTGTTGTCGTACGTGATGCCTAGAATGGTTGGGGAGCTACTAGACTACATCTGCTTGAGGTTACACCACAAGTTAAAAGTACCCTTTAGGGAGACTGTATCACTGGAAGTACAGTCTTATTAAACAACTTTTCACTCCATACGAGTCTAAATATCCCTACGACTGGAAATAGCAGAAAATATGGCCCTCCCCCCAAAAAAAAAAAAATAAATAAATAATAATAATAATAATAATAATAATAATAATAACAATAATGCATACATGCTCCTCTCTTTAAGACTTTTGCATTAACCTCTCTAATCCCCCCATCTAAGAATAGATTAAACAGCTATGGTGACATCATACACCACTGATACAGACCCACAACCTGAAACCACTCCCCCTCCTCTCTACCCACTCATACAGAAACTTACTGCCTTGATAAATATCCCTCACTACTTCCAACAATTTTCCTCCCACACCAAATATATGAAGCACTTTCCACTGACCATCTCTATAATCCCTATCATATGCTTTCTCCAGATCCATAAATGACAAATACAAATCCTTCTGTTCCCATAAGTAATTCCCACACACATTCTTCAAAGCAAACATGTAATCTACACGTGATCTATGACTCCTAAAACACGAAATAAAAAACAGTTTGGCCCCAAACTAAACTGTTAGGAAAAAAGACTCCTGAAACACCATCTTAAGGTATACATATGGTAAGGCTCCAGACTCATCTATGGGATAGAAGACTTCCAAAACCATTGCAAAGTATACATAAGGTAAAATAGGGTCTAAGATCAATCTGTGAGGGTGGAAGATCTCCAAATCCAATGTATGGTAAGATATGGTATATATATTTAAACCAACCTACTTAAAAGCATTCCCCACTTCTATTCACCAGCTATACCTCTCATGTTCCAACAGACAATACAAATCTGAATATCTTAAGGTAGGTAGATATGTGGTTTCCACGGAAAAAACAATAAGCATCTTGTTTGGGAACTAATTTTGCAGAACAGGGTCCAACCCCAAAGACTGTCAAAATGGCTGGATGTCTGATGCCTTGTTGTAAACTTGCTATCTATCCATGGGCAGATGTCATGGATCCCATTTCAATATACCTATATAATTTTTCCTATTTCTAATTAACGGGAGATGCAATTTTCAGGTTTCTTTTTTTTTTTTCTTCTTCCAATTTTCAATTTTACTTGTAAGTAAAATCAACAGGGCCACATCACCTATGGTAAAGTATGAAAAATACATAAGATTACTATTCTACAAATCACCATATAAAACATAAAAGGCCTGCAATTTCATTTTGCATGTTGGTACACAATCACCTGGAGTCCATTAGATGGAACCAAATTTTACTGGCAACTCTTGCCAAACTTAGAAACATTTTAATGTGATTAGTTTTATTTCTAGATGTTACCCAGAGAAAGAGAAGTAAAAATTTAACTTTTAAGTAATTGTTTAATGTTCAGACTTAGAAACTGTAAGCTGGCATATGTAACATTTATGTTTAATGTTCAGACTTAGAAACTGTAAGCTGGCATATGTAACATTTATGTGCTTTTGTCCTGATCAAAATCTATATTTGCGATATACCTCTGCTGAATTTTATATACATCAGATGCATCAATAAAGATAACCAAAGTATACATTAACAATGAAACATGCCAATCCAACAACCTTTTTCAAACCATCTACATAATCCAACCACTTAAATTTAATACCTCCATACACAGTATATCAATTTACACAGAGCAACCAGTTAAGTACAGTAGCCAAACACAAAATGGAGACTGAAAAACCATTTTGGTTTCAAGGCCACTTATAGGATTATGCAATTCAACAACCTTAAAACTGCCAGGATGCCAACAATCACCTTTACCCTGCACTGAGGTGAAGGGAAAGGACAGTAAAATCAAAGTTCTTAACAGATCAACCTGATCTGACCCTGGTAAGTGATGATGATTGAAGGAGGCTTTGAGCAGTACTATCAAAGAGCATAACTGTATCCAACTAACGTGAGTACAACAAATCCTGACAATGCATAACAATCACAAGAGGAGCTGATGAACTGATGTCATATATTTGACCAAAACTATATGCTTCTCAGGTCTGGTCACTGCACTTAAAGATTAAAGACCTAAAGGAGAAGGTCCAAAGGCTGGTGAAAGTACTGTGAGAATTGGCTACTGTAAGTTCTGGCCAGTTGAATTTATTTGTTAATTGGGAATCTAGGTCACTTAGGATAAAGAGATGTTGAGGGCTACATCAAATACTCAATAAGTCATGGTCAAGTGATGCTGGGGTCAACCCAATCTAGGATACAGAAGTTTTGGTTACACATCTGTACTTACAGCATTTCATAAACCTGCTATTTTAAATCTAAATGTTGTTAGATATATAGTAGTCATGTGGCCTGGCCTTTGGATTCAGAACAAGTCTCTGGTCAGACCACCTAGCCTTAGCAAACTGCCAAAATTATAATAACATCTTATGGACACCATTAAGACCTTCGAGTAAAGCGGTAAAACCCTTAGATATCATGATATTACCTACCTATTTATCGAATGGTCATACTGTCATGCTCAGCAGGCTTAGCTTTGAGCTCAGAGAGTTACAAAACACAAGAAAAGGGTGTCCCATAGGAGTTTGCTTCAAGACCAAAACCAATATATGTGCAACACAATAACTGCCCAACATGAAAAGCAATGTGCTAAGGTATTTCCAGTTGAGTCCATTTTCCTCATTGTGGAAGAGAGTGCATTCAACTATGTGTCTTCAGTAAGAATCCTCTTCTTTTACTCTCAAGGAACAGAATCTATTTCCATCTTTATCTTGGAACCTGGTCTTGCAAATACTGTGCATCAATGGTTATTTCCTTTTCGTGTTAAAAGGGTTGTGGTTTGTACCAGATAAGCAAGAGAGGGATACTGGAATATATGATATTCCAAATTTAAACAGCTGACCTTTTAGAGAGAGAGAGAGAGAGAGAGAGAGAGATTATCAAGATAAGAGCAATTTCTACATAATGCTGTTTAGGTAAGCTGTGGAAGTGTTTGCTTCCACTTTTGACAATTCTTCACAAGATCTAAAACCTGACATATGATTACTTTCATTCTAATCAAAATGGCTAACTTACCTCAGCCACCCTCTCCAGCATTGGTTCCAGCCAATGTTGGTTACATTCACAATGTGAATCCAAGAATGTGAGAACTGGGGCTGTGGCCGCATCAGAGCCTCGCACACGTGATCGCATTAAACCTATGAAGAGAGATAATAAATTTAAATAGATTACATACTAAATATCATTATTTGCCATATCTACCATTTTCTGGGGTCCTGTTTACAACCTGTTTCTCTCATTTTGTCATATTAGCAAAAAATACATAAGGAGATACAAAGAAATACAGAATAAACTTCTTTAATTCCAGTTTACATATCTAATACTTCTGGCTTTAAATAGGTCTAACAGTCTCTTAGATTCCAAATAATTAAGACAAAAAAATATTTCAAGTACACAAAAATTAAGGTAATTTCTTATATATGATTAAATAAATGTAACATGATAGCTTCTATTGTAAATGAGATACAATCAACATTTCATGTTAAACTTTTATCACTGAATATTGGATAAGTGTTGTATGCACTTCATCAACCCTATAAGTATGACAGTACAATCCTTAAGAGTGGTTTTGCAACCCTTTGGTATGATGGTATAATATTTGTCCTGAGCCTAGAGTTACATTGGAGGATAGGCCATCATACCTAAGGGTCCTAATGCTAAGCTTAAGGGAGAACTATCATAGCTTAAGGGTGAACTATCATATTCAAAGACTGCACAATCTACTCAAGGGTTATACCATTATGATTTACCCTTTGGGTATACAAATGATTTTTTAAATATCCTGAACATACAAAAAAAAGAAAATGAAAAAGTGCACAAAAAAATGAAACTTTATCCTAAGAATTAATGCTGAACCATTCCTAGTTTAGGAAAACACGTTATCTACTGGACGAGCTAATCTTTAAGTATTCAGTTTTATATTCACTTCTATTACACAATCTTTTTTCTTTATATGATAAGATGGAGAAAAAGTATCAAAACCACTGACAAATTTTCTAATATATTCCCTGTGTGTTGTAAAAGGCGACTAAAAAGGGGGGGGAGGGAGCGCTGGAAATCCTCCCCTCCTGTTTTTCACTTTTTCAAAAGAAGAAACAGAGAAAAGGGCCAAGTGAGGACTTTTCTTCCAAAGCTCAGTCCTCTGTTCTTAACGCTACCTCACTAATGCAGGAAATAGCGAATATGTAAATAAATATATA
>JAYMFT010224565.1:0-11296 GCA_038088735.1 Panulirus argus | reverse complement strand
CCCATTTTTGCTCTCCAAGATAATGTTCTCTCTTTCCACACATTTTTCATCGCTCCCAGAACTCTCGCCCCCTCCCCCACCCTATGACTCACTTCTGCTTCCATGTTTCCATTTGCTGCCAAATCCACTCCCAGATGTCTTGCTCACCCCCATCTACTCCTGATGCCATCATGCCCCACGGGAATTAGCATTGCCATCCCCCATGCCGGGAAGGTAGCGCCAGGAGACAGATAAAACGGTCATATTCGCTCACACTCAGTCTCTAGCTGTCATGTTTAATGCATTGAAACCACAGCTCCCTTTCCACGTTCAGGCCCCACAGACCTTTCCGTGGTTTACCCAAGACGCTTCACATGCCCTGGTTCAGTCCATTGACAGCATGTCGACCCTGGTATACCACATCGTTCCAGTTCCCTCTAATCTCTGCACACCTTTCACATATATATGAAGGTGAAATTGCACTTCAGTAGGAGTTCATATTATTTTTAACACGTAATTTATTTCAATATATGTGACACAACATGTTCATGGATATAATCCACCTCATCAGGTGCCAGTAATGAACTAAGTTATGTGGATTTCAACATCACAACCGGAGTACCGTCTGGGGTTTAGCCTCATATACAACGCATTGGCCTGACCAACAGTGACTGTTAAAGGGAGAGTGGGGGGTTGCTTTGTGGTTAAGAGGTAGGGGGTTGACTTGTGAAGCTAGATGCCTCTTGGACTAATTTTTTTATGTACCTCCACTTACATATACAGACAAACATATACATACACCTACATACTTATATATACATATGTATACATTCATACTTGCTTCTTGTTACCCATTCCTGACATGGCCCCACCCCACAGGAACAGCACAAAGGCATGAAGTAAAAGAAAACAGATAACATATACATTCTCTTCTTCCCCATTCATATATATTCAGCCACATGTTGATGATGAACAGTTGGGTCAATTGTAGAACAGCTGCTATATTCCCACCTATTTGGTGTGAAGTAGGGATAGTTGGGAGAGGACACAGGACTAAAATTTCTTTTCAAAGTATATGTGGTTAGTAGGTAAGAGTTTTCTCTGTTTGAGCAAGAATGATTCTTTAGACAAAGTCCTGGGTGGAATATTTAGGTACTCTTAGGATGATACATCTTCCAGTATGGAGCAAAAAAACAATTCCTCCGTCAAAGCAATTGTTTTCTTAAAATTTTCTCTTGTGCCTTTTATGAAAATGGTTTTGTTCAGTAATGATTCTGATATATTATCATGTTTTCTTGCCAGGGAACTTTGTGGCCACCTTGGAAACAAAACCAGCAAGACATGGTGGTGATCACAGATATGTACGTGTTTACCTTCACTGGGATCAGGATAATTCTAATCAACCAATGAGGGCCCGTATAGCTGGACGTGTCACTCCCAGCAGTCAGTCAGGTGTAGCTAATTTGGAAATGGTTGAAATTCCACTACGGAAGCCTGCAGAATTTATTGCATGTTGTCATTCAACTGGAAACATTGCAGTGGCATGTGGCATTAGTGTGACAGTATTTAAATTTTGCCACAAAACTCATGATATTTCAAAGCTCAAGTTTATTGACTTTGAAGAATTAATTGAAGTAGATATGTCATTCATTGTTAAAGAAGTTGCTGTATCTGAAGATTTGATAGGATGTGTGTCAGAGTCAGAAGCACATATATTCCAGATTACAGTAAATTCACACCTCCTGAAAGCTAATTCAGAAGAAAAAGACATCAAACCCCAGGAGAAGCGTAGTAAATCTAGATCCAAGTCCAAGACACGGTCAGCATCACGATCCCCTGGCCGGAGCATTGATTCACTTAGTTCAGCTAGCAGATATCGGGATCGGCGATTGAATCAAAAAGAGGTAAGTAGAATCAATTTAATACAGACATCTTAAAGTTTTTCTTCAATTGCTTTTTCATTTTCCTTCTGTTTTGTATTTACTTACTTCTTTCCCTAGGAGTCCCTTCTGTCTGTAGGAGGCTCCGGCAGCACTCAAGAAGCTGGTCACATCTATCAGTTGATACTACAGGCCATAAAGTGTTATGGTGTTGTGTGTGTGTCTATGTGCAGGGCAACTGAGTAGTAAGTTTTCGGTGTCTTCTTTGCAGTAACTACATCATGGGCATGAAAAGTTTTGGGATATGTTGAAAATTTGATTAGTTTTGTAGTTGTGGGTGAAGTCCGGAGTATAAGTGAGGGAGTACGATTTGAGTTTGTCTAGGGAGCATGGTTTCTGATAATTGTATGTCTAGTTGGAGTTTGAAACTTAGTTGGGATGTTGGTTGTTTAGTGCTTGTCAGGTTATTTTAGTGTGGATGTGTTTTGTCGTTGTTATATTAGTTGAGGGCAGTGGGATCTGTAAGCAGAGGTTGGTAGTTGGCTACAGAGTGGTTTGGGTAGGAGGGGCCTAGTTCTGTAACATAGTTGTGAGTGTTGAGCATATTGAGGTGGGTTTGTACTCGGAGGATCTTTGTTTTATTGTAAAGGTATTGAGTGCATGTGTTAGCTAGTCAGCCATTGATTGTATGGTTTGCAGCTTTGTTATAATTGCTTATGAGAAGTTGGAAGACCAGGCTGGTTAGGTATACTTTGAAGTGGAACAGATGAATTGTCTGTGTAAGATGTTAAGGGATTCTCTTCTTGTCCAAATCTGGTGCCATTCAATGATATGAGGTCATTTAATTTATGTGTTACTGTTGTGCTTTTATGATTGGCGTGGGGAGTGAAGGTTGTGTGTCATATGTGATATCTAGAATGGTTGGTACTTTTATATAAAGATAATTAGCATTGTGCCAACAATTAAGATGATCTTCACAAAGAAGGATGAGGGCATAGATTGACGTTGTTACTAGTGTGTGTAGTGATGGCTACTTATTGGTGATCCTTTTCATAGAAATGCAAAATGGAGTTTTGAATGTAGATTTGCTCATAAACAGTAACTAATGAAGAGGTATGGGTTGAAAAAGGAATGGATTTATGACTTTAGAGATTCTCTAAGATCCTTAGAAAACCTTAGCCCTCTGGCCTCTGGTGAGTTTTAACACTCATACATTTCACTAGCTACCTTTCAGTAGTTACAGCCTACAGCTTCGTCTGTGTCACCCCTGCCAATCAACAATCTTCTTTTTTTCTTCCACCTTACCATAGATATGTATCCTTTTGTGATTTACTTAGGGTATAGAGTGTATATAAATGGTGAATTGTTTTCAGGATTTTTCACTGTTTTGAACATTTTTTATTGTTATGAACTTATTATGTAATTAAAGTGTTACTGTATTCTCTGATGGTTGATGACAATAGCTCTCTCCTTCCCCCGTTATGTGATTTACGTGTTTATGTTTTCTCTGGTGATTGGTGACATTTCCTCTCTCCTTCTCTCATCCTACTTTAGCTGGAGCTTGAATGGGTTATTTTACTTATTCTTTTTATTGAAGGCTTTTGATGTGCAGGTAGGGAGAAGAACAGTGTCATCACAAAATCATGACACTGATTCAAACCTTGGTTTTGTACCAATCAGGGTTGAGCATCAGTCAGTTAAACCTGATTTGCCCAATAGACATTGACTGGCATATTGGTAGGGGAAGGGAGATTGTCCATTTTGTAGAAACTGTTTTTTCACAGGATCTTCTTATGGACATAATGGGTGGGTTGGAATCATTTGGCACACTTCTCTGGTAATCTCATACCTTTGCAACTGCTGCACTATGAGGCATGAGGTCCAGGAATTCCTACAAACTGTCCCTCAAGTAGGGCCAAGCATATCATATAAAGAATTACTTTTTGAGCACCTTTGGTTGAGTGTCTGTTCCTTACTTGGATTGCTTGTGTCTCTCAAGAATGTTTCATTTTCTTTTGTTGAATGGTTTTGAATTTTTGAGGCAGGAACTAAGTCAAAGCATTTTTAGACCCAGTTAACATATAGATATTTAGTTAGCGTAACTCTTTTTGTCAATATAGATACTTAGTTAGCTTTACTCTTTTTGTTATTGGTTCACCTTGGAAGTATCCTGTCTCTCCTAAGATTTTCACTCTCCATAGTACATGTACCAGAGCTCATGGTTTACCAAGAGGATCTTGTTTGATAAGATTCTATCATTCCCCTTGTCATTGTTGGGGATTACAAGAGTTAACTATTAGTCATATTTTTTTCCTGAAGAGTCCTCATGCCTTGGCTAGTGTACTGATGATGTACTTGTTGATGTTGATGCTTTCAGTGGTGTTGGGCTGATCTGTGCACAGTCGAGGGCCCCTCCCCATAGCAGGATTGTACCACAGTGCCAGTGAAGTGGTGGGATCTTGTCCTTTGTTAAGCATAGGTGAGATCACTCCATATTCCTGATTCACCATTGAGGGACATGAGGATAAGCTTGTGTTCTGATGTTACCATGTCGCACCTAGCCTATCGATAATATGCTAGTATATACAAGGAAGGAGCTTATCATAAGGTTTTTGTTACTTCCAGTTTAGGTTCCATGATCATATATGTCTTGTTTGAGATACTTGAGGATGGAGTTTCACACAGAATGCTGAAAATAGACAATTATTCTTATCAGAGCTCTAAGTTCCTTACTTTTGGACTTATGTTAGGGGCTTTATTGTTGGCAAACAGGCCCCAGTGGCATCTCTTTTCAGAGGAAAGAGAATTAAAAATGTTGCCCTATTGTTATCAAGCGTTTGGTGAACTTTTGGGAGTTCTCAGCCTTCGGGCATATTAATCCTGTAATGTATTTTTTTCTTCTTGTTTTCCAACTGGTGTGTTACCAGAGGGAGTGGAGGGTGGGGAAAAAGTCTTAGCTGTGCTCTCCCTTTCTTTTACTGCTTTTAAGGGTACTTTTTTTCTCTCTCTTTTAGGCCAGACAATCTTCCTTGGACCTTGGGTCTCTTATGACCTGTGTGTTTGAGCAATTCTTTGTAACTCAAACTTTAGAAGAAGGAGTAATATTATCTGGTGCACTTCAGATTCTCAACAAGTGGGGTACACTTCATCTTCTAGAATGTATTTATATTAAGGAAATCTGTATAGATTTGCTCTTGTTTGAAGATCTGTTACATATTCATCCTTGACATTAAACCTTCAGACCATCACCCCTTTCACCAAAGGGCCTTGGCATTCTTCTGGATTAGGCTATATCTTCAGCCAGACTCAAAGTGTGTAGTATTGCCTGCTATGATGGCTGCAGTGACCTCAACAACTCCCACATCATTGTATTTATCATGGAATATGCCCTTCATCCAAACTTTCTTTGCCCCTGAAAGGTGTTTAGTGTGCTGGAAGTAGATTACTGTTTCAAATCTCTTGGCACACTTTTTGTGCTGTGGCTTATGTCACAGTATGCCTTGTTTAACGAAAAGGGCATTTATTCTGAGGTTCCACCACATAAGTATGAACAACAGAAGATTTCTCTTTTACCTAGATGAGCAAAAGGTTTATGTAGGATCCCAGGTTAAGATCTCAAGTCTTGCCTAGACAGAGAACAGATTTAGGTCTTCTCTCTCCCAAGTATCAGGACACTCCAATTCAGCACTTGATACTGTCAAGATGGACCCAGAATTGTTAGTACCTTCATTTGATAAGCCTGTACTTACTCCTCCATATAAGGAATGGGAGTTCCTTTTAGGTCCTCTGACAAGGTAAGTTTTCACTATTGACGTGGTTTATTCTCTTAAAGAAGTAATTATGGGGATTGAAACCTTCCCCAGCAAAGTTTGACCCAAGGTTCACAAGGGGTAAGAAAAATGATTTTCTGCTCTGGGAACAAGAGCCTCTAATTATTCTCTGTACATTGAGGTAAAATTCACCATATTTTGGCTTAGGAGACTCCCATACTGATGCTTTAAATCAGGAGTTGCCACCAGCAGAATCTTCTGTTTCTTCTGGTCTTGTTTGGAGGAGAGTTAAACCTCCATTTCCTTGAGTTTTGATGGTCAATCTTGGCTTCTTTTTCGTGAAGACCAGTTATTGTCAAATGTCTCTTGTCTCTTAGAACTTAAACATCATCATGTATGGGGCTTGTTTCATTTGTTCTTAGACTGTTCACTTCTGCACCTTCATCTTGGAGGAGTGTTTAGTTTGATTCCAAGCAAGTCTTCACAGAATTCATCAGTTCACATCAGCTTTCCCTGATATCACAAAGATAACAAGTTAGCTAATACTGATATTGGAAAAAGAGAGGGGATCTTTTTTGATTTGCCAGAAAGAGTTCTGGCCCTTTGAAGGCCATTCTCAGTATTCCCTCAGATGTTCCAGAGGGCTAAGGAATCAAAATGCACACTCAGAATTGTCCATTAAATAAAGAAAAGAATCTCTACCCCTTCAGACTGCTTCAAGCAACCCAGAGTTAGTGAAGCTTGATGGGAAATAGAGACATTTATTCCAGTTGCCATTTGGAGTTTTGTCCCTTTTCTTTATTATTCAGGGAAATATGCTGAAAGTGTCTATGGGTATATCTAATTCTTGTAATTTTTCTCCCTGTCTAAGGAACATTGTTAATTTGGACCCATCAAACAGTTATCTTTCCATGCAGAGAACTTTGTTGCAGTCTGTGAGGACAAAGCAAAGATAAAGACAACAGGCTGTGTCCCATCATCTGAAGTTGAGCAATTAGAACTGCTTTATTCCACACTCCTCCTTGCATCCCTCTTTCCAAATCAGGTTATTCAAAGGTCTGTAGAATAAGACTATTTGATTGTAAATTATAGCGCCTTTAAGGATGGTGGTAAGAAGCAGCCAGTTAGCGAGGCTGCTACTTATAAGCACAGCGGGAGCAGTACTAGGGTTTTACCTATTATTACAGTTCTGCTTGAAAGTGTAACATTTGCTGTTTCTCTTCTACTAGATATCCAGGAATGCCTTCCAGTTATTTCCATTTGAGGCAAATGAGACAAGTTTCATGTTAGATTCCAACCAAATAACTTCTTTGAGCTTAGGTGTCAGCTTCAGAACTTCAAACCTTTGGAATTTGATAGATGGGTGTACTGTTATCAACACCATTCTGGTCATAAAAGAGGACTCAAACTGTGGGAAAATAATGTTGGATCAGTATTTTCTATTACCTGTTTCACAAGGCATAACATTTGCTTGACAACTACTTTATGTAAAATTCCGTCAGTTCTTCTGGCTAATCAATCTGATAATCAGCTTGGACCTAAAAGCATTCTTATGGGTACATTTCAGTTCACCCCAGAGTGAGAAATTTTTGTGTTACAGGATGAGAAACCAATTGTGATAATTTAAGTGGTGCTTATTGAGATTTGCATAGTCCCACAGGTTTTTTCCTTACAAGACTGATAGCTTCTCTGATCCCAAGACCCACATCCTCAAGGACCACAATTCTCAAATACCTGGATGGTTTCTTAAACTGCAGGTGCAGTCATGAATGTAATATGTCTGACAAGGATTACTAATTTGGGATGTCCTTCAAGAAGCAGCTTTAATCATCAACCAGGAAAAATCTTGCTTGATTCCCAGTCAGCAATTTGCATGACTCAGAATGAATTTGCATACTCAGATAGGATCCTTTTGTCTTCTGAAACAAAAGGCTATAGACTATGTAGAGTTAATTCAACAGCTTAGGCCCAGGCTACGGTGTTTCATTGTTGACTAATGCAGCTGTTGGGAAAGTTCAGTTTTGTAGTTCAGTGCAATGATAGTGAGTGTGCAGACCAAAGAGGTAAATTCTTGGTAAAGCAAGCCATTTTCATCTTTAGCCCTCTGGTGCATTGATCAAGTATATCCAATTTCATATTTTCCCTTATAAACAGTGACCATTGGATTTACCGTATGGCTTCAGAAAAACTTTCCCCTCTGCTGCAACAATTGCGGACATCCCTTAACACCTGAAAGGCCCACCACATCTCCGTGCATGTTGCCATCTGTAGCATCACACTCAGTGTCTGTACACAGATATCCAGCAGACCAACCTTGCAGTGAGTTACTCTCTTAACTTTACAAGTCTTAGGTTGATTTTATTGATATATTAGTAAAATGCTACACTTTATATCTTACATATGTATTCAGTGTTAAAATATTTATCCTTTGATATTCTAAAATCCTTATGTATGTCATTGTTTACAGCTTTTGCACTCATTTCTTCATTTAAGTCCATGTTTACAGTGGTTGAGCTTTGATTTTTATTTGTTAGCAAGCATATTTTATATTCATTTACAGGTGCACATAGGCCTGAAGTGTGGAAGAATACCTTTTGAAGTGGTAAAGAATGTAGTGTTTGTTTTATGTTTGATCAGCTGATAGATCACACAGTAGGTAAGTAGGAATACAGCTCTTGCCAATTAACTCACATTTTCAGTATGATATTATTGATTCATTAGTCAGCATTTATTAACTACTTTGCAACTGTTATGCTTTATACTTTGTTTTATACTGATATAGGACAGTTATAGAATAAGCTGCTAAACATTGTTTTTATGTTCATGTTTTTAATTTCAAAACGTTTTGTTTTTCCCGTAGCAATCACAAGTGACCTTAGGAAGAAGGCAGCAACTCATGCTGAAATTGAAGCCATTTTGGCAGCATCTAGGAGTGGGAATGGGTAGTGCCTTAGAAGTATAGTTAGATGGTTAGGAAGTGGAAACGTCTTACCCAGTTCTGCCAGCCAGCTCACATACTCCAGTTGCTGTACACAAAAGATATAAGATTAAGAATGTCCAAGTCCAGAACCTCTCAAATTTAAATTGCATTTGACTGATGTGAAAACTCAATAAGTAGCTATGGGTATCAGATTTGAGATTTACAGTAGAAACCATATGTTTCATTGTATATAAGTGTAATTTCTAAGATACATAATTATGTATTTTGTATTGTCATGATCATAATTTACACTGAAGTAGTTAGAAAATAAAATCAATGGCAAAATGACAATTTTAATATATTACCAGCAATATTTCACTTTTCCAGGATCATTCTTCACTACATTTATTGATAACAATATACTTTAATGCAGACTGGTATTCTAAGTATTTTTCATAATGAGTTAGGTTTAAACTATTTATATTGACTTGAGTCAGTCTATATACCATTTATGGGAGAAAATATTTTCACATTTTCTGCAATTTTTATGTAAATCATCATTTTTTTTGTAAAGATTTCCAGGAATTTTAGTGCCAGGTCTTGAAAATATGTTCTTTTGATACAGAAAAACTAATAGGAAATGACAAATTAAGAATTTCAATTTTTGGTGGATTTTTAATACTTTTCAGGAACCAGTTTGGAATTTAATTATGCAGCAGATGGGTTAAATAGAAATCCACATATAATCCTTGCCCTAAGTACTTTTCAATTCTCAAGCCTATTAGACACATATAAGGAACTTCTAAAGGCATATCTTTGGACAGCTCTTCCAGCTTCATAAATGATTTAAATAGATGTATTTAGTCATGGGTTAGGGCTTTCACTTTTCAGAAAGCCATACAAGTGTGGGTTTTGGAAGAACAAAATCCCTATACTGTATATCAATGCTGTACAGTACAAGGGAGCTGTGGGATTCATGGCTCTTCATCCAGAATGCCCTAAATCTAGGATGTGGGATTTTATATCATATGTAGAACAGCTCATTATCACATGAACAAAGCTCTTGCAGTATGGTCCAGTGCCCTTTCCAAGTTATTTCCATGACAACAAAAAGGTCTCTAGGGAGACATGTTTTTAATTGGTTCATTTTTTGGGTTATCTCTTGGATGAATCTCTTTGCTACAAAATCAAATGCCCTGCTCTTGGATTGAAACAGTTATAGCCAAATGTTACATCTTTCCCTCAGTTAATCTTCTTATGGCTAGTTCTTTCCACATTATTGCTTTCTGGGGTTTAGTGACCTGTAGCCCCAAAAATGTGTGACACTTTGGTGCCAAAAAATTCTTTATTTCAGCAATTTCCTACAGCTGATGATCTGAATTCTCTTAATCCATCTCAGTGTAAGATCAGTAGCATAGCACCAAATTTTGGGGTTTATAATGTACATATGTGGATATACTCAATACTTAGTCAGTATTGGAGAACGTGTCAGAATTGACTCGTTCTATCATTTCATATTTTTACTCAGATTGTCTGGAAACATTTACTCTTGTCTCTGAAGATTTTGAATTACATTCTAGTATTTTTCATGATAAGAACGATCCTCTAATACTATTGCCCTATGCAAGTGTGTGTCATTTGCAGGGCTAAATTTCCTTAGGTGTTCCTCCAGTGCCCTGTTTTGCTCACTGTGATGGGTTGATTAAAAAAGAAAATAAAAAAGAATGATAATGATCTGCAAATTATATCCTAAAAAAAGAAGAGAGAGATAGATTCATTAGAAATGATCTTATCTTAAATTTTAATTCCCAAATATTTACAAAATAGATAGTCTGCCCAAAAGTATACAGGCTTCACAGGTTGACAGCAATTTGAGCTATTCAGAAGCCAGGTCAATTCAAGTCTAATTTGTCTCACATCCTCTGCATTGTCCCTTAGGGTTTATATAATCAGATGCTATGATTAGAGAGAGGGTGCTATACAGAGTTTAGACAATGTAGATTGTCAAAACTCTGGATAATATCATATCTCTTTGTTACAAACATAGAACCACTCCCAGTTACTGGAGGTAAGGTTGTTCAGCAGGTAAGCAAGCTTCCATGGTGTAGTGGTTCGTGTTACTAACCATGGATCAGCATAGGTCAGCCCAGGGTTGAGTGCATAAGTTTGAATCTTGGTTATGGCAGTCGGTCCTCAGTCAACACTGCAGTTCATCCACTCCTTTAGTGGAACACCTGGGTAGACTGTGGACCAGATGCCGCAACTAGAATTCGAACCCATGCATTTGACCCTGGGCAGCCCCTGGGGGAGGATCAATGAAATGGGTACCCAACTCCAGCTAGATTTTATATTATATTTATATTTTATTGATCACTATTTCCCGCATAAGTTAGGTAGTGCCAGGAAACAGATGAAGAAAGACCCAACCACTCATATACACATGTATATATGCGTACACATACATATATGTACAATAAATGCATATACATACCAATATAATTGTATAGATACATATACATATACATGCATATACACATATACACATGTACATATTTATAATTGCTCTCCTCCATCCATTCCTGGCACCACCCCACCCCACAGGAAATAGTATTGCCACCCCCTGTGTCAGCGAAGGTAGCGCCAGGAAACAGATGAAAAAAGGCCACATTTGCTCACACTCAGTCTCTAGTTGTCATGTGTAATGCACTGAAACCACAGCTCCCTATCCACATCCAGGCCCCACAGAC
>JAYMFT010224554.1:0-11296 GCA_038088735.1 Panulirus argus | reverse complement strand
CACAGGAAAATGAAACACGATAAGTTACCAAGAGCACTTTCGTGTAATGATCACATCGTCAGGGGAGATACAAGAATGAGATAGAACACGTTGAGCAGTCAGTTGATATACAAGGAAGAGACGTATCTAAAACGCCACTGGTAAACAAGCGTTACTGGATGGTGGTGGTAGGGTCTGGCATCATGCCTGTCATAAAATTTTTTATTATGTGGACTTTAAATGGAATTGTTTAGATTGCATGATCCAGAGAGATAGAAACATGTTTAAGTTTAGCATACAGAGAAAACCCACCCTGTTTGTTAATTTATTCGTTGTTACTCAGCTCAACAAGACAGAGTTAAATCATCATCATTCCAGTCTATATTTCTTAGGGCATTACGTATACAGAGTCCGGAATTTACTGATTATGAGTTTGTGAAGATTTACTGTATTGGATCCAAGTCAAAGCATCCTAGATCTTTCACTGATGAATCCCTTAAATTGGCAAAGAAAACATTTTATAGACTTAAACTTAAACTTCCCCATGACACCAAAAATATTTTAGTTCTCCCTTTTAGAGACAATTTTAATTACTTCCCAGGTTGCTTAAATCCTTTAATGTAAATGTAGTCTTCAGCAATAACAATACTATAAAGAATATCTTATTAAAAAACTCACCAGAAAATGCTGAGGGCTGTGTTTACAGAGTCCCCTGTAAAAACTGTTATATGTTTTATGTTGGGCAGACTGGTAAGGTAAAAAAAACTCACCAGAAAATGCTGAGGGCTGTGTTTACAGAGTCCCCTGTAAAAACTCTAATATGTTTTATGTTGGGCAGACTGGTAAGGATCTTTATGTTAGACTAAAGCAACATAAATACAGTATAAGGACAGGACAAGAATCAAATGCTTTGTTTAATCATGTTGAAAACTATGACCACTGTTTAGACTGGTGTAATGCTTATTCAAATACTAACTGTAATTCCCTTACCACGAGAAATATCACCAACCTGAACACCATCATCCGGTAACGCTTGTTCGCCAATGGCGTCCTAGCTACGTCTCTTCCTTGTATATCAACGGACTGTTCTATGTCTTATATCTCATTCAAGTATCTCCCCTGACGATGTGATCATCACACGAAAGTGCACTTGGGAACTTATCGTGTTTCATTTTCCTCGTGGTTATCAGCAGATACGTATGTGTGTGTGTGTGTGTGTGAGATTACAAATTGTGTGTTACGGAGAGAGTTTTACATTCGTGTTGTTCCGTCTCATAACTTGGTCTATATGTACCACCTTTATCCCTATGTATGTATGCACACACACACACACACACACACACGCACACCAGTCTAAACCAGGTACCCATTTATCGACCAGCCTCGAGGGGAGGATGAACGCCTGAGTTGGGTGTAGGCCGAATGCAACACCCGGGAATCGAACCCATGCTGGTCCGACCTCGGTATGGCCCACGCGAACTCATGCGCGTGTGTAAATGAAATGAATAGATAGCATTTTACTGGGTTTAGGCAGCTATTCAGCTGAGAATGCACAATTAAGGTATAACAGACACTGCAGAATTGAGAGGTCATGATATTTGATAGTTACCTAATCAGAGAGGAGCTTTAGATCAAGGCGGTCAAGCGTATTTGTGAGGTACATCTGGACAGACAAGGCGGCAGATATACAGGGATGTTTACAGATTAAATAGGACAGTTTATACTTTATATACTTGGCTGAACATTAAGTGATGAAGAGTTACAGTAATACTGTATTTGTCATACCACATAGCTTAACTAACAAAAAGCTAAGCTCGTCATGGATTGTTTGTTCACAATGGTAGGTATAGGACTGTACGAGCTCTAGTTGGAACAAGCAGATTGTGGTGACGATCGGGGGTCCGCGGTGGAGGGGGCGTCGTGGCGGAGGAGGTCTCTGTGACGGGGGATGGGAGGTGTCAGCAGGTTATTCACAAACTGCCGTGTTGTTAACTGCTGTTGTTGGTCGAAGAAGTTACACAGGTTCAGCAAGATGAGGACCTACCTCTTGGTGGGTGGTGTAAGCATTAATGGCCCAGGATGATTCTGCATGCCCTTTTTTTACTCTCTTTCTAACTGGTCCTTCTGTGAGGAGGACTAGGCTGTGAAGGCGTAGGTGAACTTAGGTAGTACGTAGATAGTATATATATATATATATATATATATATATATATATATATATATATATATATATATATATATATCCCTGGGCCCAGTTGGTGGGACGCATCGTTTTGTAATTCCGGTCTTCCTCCTCACCCTCTAAGGCACTTGATGAAACTGATCACAATACCCTAGACTTCTCAAAGTGTTATTTTCCTGAAGGAAGTGCGTACGTCACGGTGAAGCTAGATACACATGTATATTGCATCGACTTCGTGAAGTTACCATGTTACTGAAGTGGGTGAAGCTTCGCTTTCCTGACAGTAAGGTTTCAGTTAAGGAATATATCCGAGACCTGCTGTACTTGCTGAGAACCAAGAGCTAAAATATTGCAAACTTGGGGTGTCGGGCTAGGCTTTACGTGTGTCAGTGTTTGGCATAATTGATAAACTCCGAGAGTCGACACCTACCAGGAGATTTTGCGGGAAGAATTATGCACATGACTTAAAAAATGCAATGTCGTCTCTAGTTCTGTATGCTGCTTCTGTGATGGGAAGTCGAAGCTCTTTGCGTAGGTCACTAGTTAGGTTTGAAGGTTATTCCTGTGAGGTACTCTTGAGAAACATTGAGGTTAACTCCTTTTTTGACTAGATGACTATTCGCTTGGTTTTCCGCTTATCACACGAGACCTTTAGACCTCTGTGTTCTCTTTTCATCATGGGTGAATTTGGCTATCTCGATGCTTGGTCTAGAGTTACAAAGAATGATGATTATAATGTATATTTAAGACTTTGGCTGTGAGCTCTGGGACCCTTACAAGAAAATCCAGCCATGAGAAATGTACAGCAAATTTTGTTCAACAAAACGTCTGTCCCCTTCGTGTATGCAAATGAAGTAGCAGTGAATTTATCGCATCAAAGTTTTGGCTGGTGTGTAGAGAACCAAGTCTGTAGGGTCAGAGTTCCTAAATTACTCGCAGATTTATCTCCCAGATCGGGCCAGTACATTATGACCAGATTTACTACAACTGTTTGCCGATAGATGGCATCACTGGTTACATAACGCAGAGATGAGTTATATTTTTTTCCTACATCATAACATTTCAAGAGATTTAGCTTTATTTTGGCAAGAGATCGTCTAAAGACTAGCCTCATCCTGGAAACGCAAGGAAAGACGGGGGTTGGCTGTGAGTTACCACCGCTCGAAGGGAAGGATTACATATTACATTAAGGATTAGATATTACATTAAGCCTCTGGTCATCATGAGAGTGACAATTAACACACCTAGTGTACTCTCTCTCTCTCTCTCTCTCTCTCTCTCTCTCTCTCTCTCTCTCTCTCTCTCTCTCTCCTACCTCTTGAATTAAACTGATTAAAGTGATTATCTCTCATGGCTGCAAATCACTTCCACTCTACACTATATTTCCGTCCTTATCATTTAGATTCCAATTATACGCCGTCCATTATAGACTGTCTGAATAGAATTGCTTTTTACTGTTTGAATTACAGTTTGAATTCATTGTGAACGACCTGCCACCCCTGAGGCTTGGCCACCTTCCATAGATTTAGTATTCCCATCGGGTTTTGCAGTCTGTGGTCTCTTTATATAAGACCCTGGGGCCTCCAAAGCCTTCGATCCACATCACATTCACCTCTCGCTTCCACAAATCTACCCATAGCCCCTCAAGTACTCTACACCTCCCTTAAACTCTCCCTCCCTCCAACTTACCACAACTTCCTCCCTACTACAAGCCTCCATAACTGCCACCATATATTCTCCAGAAGAAAAGCCTCTTATTTTTTTTTTCTTTTTCTACATTTTTCCCCAATCGTATTCGGCCACTCAAAACAGCTCATTTCTTTTAACCCCAGAAGGGTTCTTTCCCTTTCTCCTATCTCCCAAGGAAACCTCACTCTAAACCCTAGAGCTCTCTCCCTCACCCTTTCCAGCCAGACACAACACTCAGGCAACTCTCCTGTTCCAGATCCGGCCATTAGCTTCACAACCCTCACACTTCTTCCTTACAGCCTCACAGCCAACATCTCATCTACTCAAAACCCCAGGTAAAGGACAAATTCTCTCCATATATGATGTGCTACAACCTCGAATCTCATCACTGGTCAACCCCTTCCGACAACCTACAACCCAAGCGTATCAATAACCCACTCATAGCTCCAACAGTCAGCTCTCAGAGGCTTACTGACCAATCTATCACAACCTCCGCCTCCAACTCTCGAATCTATGACCCTTAATCGACACAACCCCATCCCTCAAGTCCTCACAACCCTACTGTACAACACACCACAACACTAGCCTTCAAAGCCCTAACGTCCAGCACTGACTCCCATCTCCAACCCCTACAACTTTATCATCCAACTCCTACAACCTCGACTGTCACACACCCGAAGACTTACCCCGTAATAGGTTCCATAACCTAACTCTTCAGGATCCACAACCCGTCCCTTCATTTCTATAACCTCACAGTTCAGCCACCACAACCTCACACGTCCCTCTAAATCCTCCACAACCCCACACGTCCTTCAACCCTGCCAAACCCACAATACAAACCTCATTTAACTCACTGCAAAAAAAAGGCGTCCTATTCCGAGCGCCTCTAGCCGACCGCGTCCCTCCGCCGTGATCTAGCCAGGCACGGGGGTAAATAAAACCGAAAGAAACCACAGAAACCGCCGTCCGGCCGCTAGAAGAGACCTCCTTCAACCGCTCCCCCGGGGCCACCTGCTGTGGAACGGGGATGCCCTGCCGCCGGTGGACGAGAGATTGATGAGTTGGTCTTGGGGGGGAAAAAGAAAAAAAGATATTACGTTTGAGAATGTTTGGTCTAGATTGTCTCGCTCGGAACGGTTGAAATGGACCGACTTGGTGGGCCCATCACGGGAGATAGGGCTTCGTTGTATAGGGTTCCAGAACACACCATTACCCTCGAGCTAATAAGGTCATCTTGTCTTTAATTATCCAGACTACATTGAGAGACCACTGCTCCTCACAAGAATGATTCAAAACATATTTACAACTGAATCTATGCTACCTATATCATAGATAATATAGTTTCAGTTGTACATATATTTTGAATTATTTTACTAAGCAGCCGACTCTCAAAATAGTCTGGATAATTAGAGACGAAAGAACCTTATTAGATTCTATATCAACGAAACTGTTTTCTAATTCATAATTGGGTAATTAGAAGCTAAATCAAAACACTGATTACCTATTCCAAGACTCCTCACGTCCATGATGCATCCACTTCAGTGTAGACACAGCAAACTTGATAACTCATTTGCCCTGCACTCTTCCTACATAGACGCACACACACATCACTACACTTTTTGACAATTGGTCTGACCGGTGGACGTAGCCGACTTCCTGAGCCCTGCGGGATTCTCACATAAGGATAGCAGGGATTCCTGGGGGGCCTTCACGAACCACAGCAGTTATAGTCACTGAAATCAACAGCTACGGGCCTCACTAAACCACAGCAGTATTAGCCACAGCTTGCCAGCTTCGACCAGCCACAGAATCAGTAGCCACTGCAAGGGCAGCCACACACGACCACATCAACCACAGCACCACAGCAAGGATGAAAAGCTAAGCAACTTCCTCCAGCCACAAAATACACACACACACACACACAGAGAGCGTCGGGCCCCACGTAAGGAGTTTGCTGCTGTCGAAATTAATTCCACCTCTTTACTCCCCCACCTCGAAGCCCATTCCCCAATTACCAATTACCAAAGAGAAGCTTCGGTTAGTCTCCGCCAGTCTGCCAAACCAGTAATTAGCCCCGAATCACATAGTCTGTAGCCTTTTGTGTAAACAGAAAAAATTGGACTCGAGTACTCTGACGGTCTTGGCGGAGGGGCATAATCACCGTCATTATAGGAGGTGGTGACCCATGAGAAGTGGGGGCAATTGAGGATGTCAGGGTGACGGCGAGGATGTTTGGACGGGGAGGAGGAGGTGCCGAGATGCATGTAGGTCGTCCCTTGATGCTAGAAGTACTGGATGGGGTTCTTGTGATGTTTTAAACATCTGGATGTTGAAGGGGTTGGATGTTGTACTCCTGGGGTATTGGTTGACGAGAAAGCTTTAACATCTCGATGTTTTAGCATGGTGAGGCACAAGGACATATGTGGGTATAAGAACAGCGGGCAGATGTTTAGGTCCTGAGGTTCTGTGATGTTGAAATGTTGGGGGGATGGGGTACTCTAGGATCTTGGGTTTTTGGGACGAAGGATCGTCCAGATGTTTTAGGATATGGAGATTCTCCGGTAGCCAGAGATGTTCCGATGTTGACGCGCTAAACGACGTCAAGATGTGTGTGTGGTGATGCCAGAGCGCTGGTACGTTTAGACGTTAGGATATGAGACGTTGGATACTGGAGCGTTGGAAAGTCATAATTCTAAAATGTTTGCCGTTGAGATGTTATGATACCGGGTCTTTAGGATGTTGAAACGTTAGATTTGTGGGACATTCAGGTACCTGAGGATGTGAGGGACATCACTGTGAGCTGGGATGATCGGGCGTTGGAAGTGCGCTGGTAAAATGAGGAGTTGGGATGATCAGTCGCCCGACTGGCGGAACGTCAAGATCTCGTGTTTTGCAAGGATGTGGTGTTGAAACACTGGGGTTACCCCGTGATGTACTGATGTCGGAAATGTCTGCTTGCTGAGACACTTTGAGTGCTGGGAGGCATCTGGGACGCCAAGATGCTAGGATGCTAGGAATCTAGAGCGCTGGGACCTTGTGACGCTGGGAATTAGATTACTGGGATATTTGAGATGCTGGGATGGTTAGTCTGCTGGGATTTTGATACGTTGTGATGTTCCTAGGTGGGGACGGTGGGATGTTGGGATGCTGGTGCCTTGGGATAACAGGACGTCGAGTCTCCAGAGCCCTAGGAGATCCAAGTGCTGGGTGGCAAGGACCCTGGCATCCTTAGACAGTAAGCCGCTGGGATAACTCGGGATGCTGGTGGGACATAACGTAGGATGACCCAGAACAGCTCCGTTGAGACAGTGAAATGTCAACAGACCGGTAGGGCGTTGATCTGCATTAACACTAGGGAGTTGGAACTCTAAAATCACCAGAGGTTAAGACCCTAACACGTAGGGAAAATATTCAGTAATTTACATAATCGTTTTTAACGTGTGAATACATAATGCAGGGACAGCTCTTCCACATCAGCTCGTCAGAATATGAACGTATATATTTTACGTCTTTCTTCGCACAATTATCGAATTTTCCATCACAGGAATTGGCGAAGACACAAAAGGCGTGTGTGAGAAAGAGAGAGAGAGAGAGAGAGAGAGAGAGAGAGAGAGAGGGAGAGAGGGAGGGAGGGAGGAAATAAAGTGAATCGTGAAACAGGTTGTCGAGGGAGGGAGGGAGGGATGTGGCGTGAGCCACAGATCAGGAAGTCCCCGTTTATCCGTGACACCCGTAATGGTGGGTTGAAGGCTGTGTGTATGTGTGTGTGTGTGTGTGTGTGGAAGGACGACAGGGAGGGAGAGGGACAGAGAGGGCGGGAAGAGGTTCTGTCCTGACAGACGGCGAAAACATTTGTTCCCCGTCTAAACTACGTCGCGGGACGGACCACGGGTAAGAATCCGCTGTTGTTACTAATTACGGATGATGACGGTTTAGGTAATTAGGGCGGCTGGTGTCCAGGATGTCCTCGTGACGAGATTACGACCGCTGGAGAGGCAGCAGTAGCAGCATCCTTCTTCTTTGTCCTGTTGTAGAGAGACTACTGCAGCGGCAGCATCCTTATTCTTTGTCCTGTTGTAGAGAGACTCCTGCAGCTGCAGCATCCTTCTTCTTTGTCCTGTAGTAGTGAGACAATGAAGAAGTATCCTTGTCTTATCATAGCATGACTGTGTTGCTAAATCATCATTGTCTCGTAACGAGACCTCCTACAGAAACTATAATCTCTGTACCGCAATGTGGCCATTTCTTTGACGACTTATGTAGTGTATGTTTGAAGTTGAAACATTTGGTCTAGTGCTTCATGATAAAGAACATTGCGCAGCTCCTGTGGCGAGTGATTGATTGCTAGATTTTAAAAAATTCAGATTCGTTATGTTTCTCTCCTCACAGCTGCAAAGAGCGGATCGTAAAAATTTGAGTGTTGAGACACCTGCAGATCGCATAAACTGTTTTTTCTGGACTTGCGTGATACGTAGCAACGATTTTGTTTTCTTTCCTCATATAAACCCAAGTATAAGACAAAAAGAAAATTGAAAAGCCGTAAGATTTTTGTCCAATCTGCACCGCCCTCTATATATTTCGTTCCCTCGGGGAAGTTGTTAGATAAAGTCTTTACCAACGGGGACGCTCACGACGAAGCTATTCTTCCGTCTGCTTGACGATATATGGAGGAGGGTTGCTGGTGGCGGGTGTCGTCGATCCGTTGATGGATCTGTCCTCGCAAGAAGTCTGTAACGTAACCATTTTGGCTGCGTTATGGGTACCTTATCTCATCACCTTCAGACGCAACACGGAAGCCATGACCACCACAGGCGCTGTACCATTTACAGACGACACAGGAGTTGCCATCTGAAGGTATGAAGATCACAGCCTCTGAGGTCTTTGGTCGGTCAGATGAGGAGCGAGGCAGAGTCGTAATCTGGCGGTGGTTTGTCCTGGTTGTGTTCTGGTGTGTTGGTTCCTGGTGGTCGGCAGGGTTCTTCAGGGAGGCGTTCCCGGTGGCAAAGGTTATGCGCCTGGTGATTAATAAGACGATGATTACAAGAGTGGCTCTGTTGTGAAGGACATATAACCAGCCTGACGAAGGAGTGTCGTGGTTCTAGGACGGGTGAGAAGTCTATAGTTGGAATGAAGGTTGAGGTGTTTTTGGCAGAGATGTGTTGTGATAGAGATGTAGTAAGCTTAAGGCTTTGTGGCAGAGAAGTAGTGAGGTTCAGGTGCTGTTGTGTCAGGTATATGGTGAGGTTGAAACACTGTCGTAAAGCTGATGTGAGGTTCAAGAAGCAAAAATACCTTTTTTGACATCTTATACCTCGATCTTATTTCTGATTTTAAGACGCTTATTCGGCCACATGTGGACGCGTTTGGGCCATAACCCTACATGGATGGAAATAGCGCTTCTCTGAAGAGACTTATTACTTCTTATTGCCTTGGACAATCTCTGCCATGAGGTACTTCAATAATGAACTTGTGTCAGTGTATGGGAAGAATGATAGGTGATTGTCAGGTGATGCTTCAGCAGGATGATTCTGAAACTACGGCTGTTTATAGAGATGTCGAGTGCCACAGTCAGTGCTCTCAGTAAGATGTGCGAATTGAAAGCTGGTATAGCATAGCAAGGTATGAGAAACGAACGGTTTATTTGGGCTTTGAAAAAGAATAAGGTTGGCCAAGACTTTATTAAAAATGGTCTCCCAGATGAGATAGATTTTCTCACCGGTGGATATGTGGTCAGAGGAGTGGACGATAGTGTGAGAATCTTGGAGCGAGATGTGGTATCATGTTTCTCACACAGGCAGTAGAAATTTGCAGGGAATTACTTTGGAAAAAAGAAAAAAGAGAAGAGGAAAAAGAATTACGTGAGTGTGGTTTAGTGGAAGCCGGGACAGACGAAGGTGAGACGGAGGCAAAAGGTTGGAGGAGGAGTACGTGTGTGTGTGTGTGTGTGTGGGGCAGGACGTTAAGGAGGAACCTCGTCACAAGAACCTGATGGTATTTGCCAAGACCGTGAGGCCGGCGGAGGAGGAGAGGGGGGTGGGGTTCCGACATGAGCCGTCCTGTCAAACAGCAGGAAAATGTATCGGGAACATGAATGGGGTAGTGTATTAAATCAGACTGTCTTGGTCCCTGGTGCTTAGAATCTACTGGGCACGATGCCCTTATATCCCTATCCAATGCAACATCTGCTCTTCTTGACGAACCTCTGCTGAAGAAAAAGCCTCACAGATGAAATATAGACACATCATACGACAAAAACTCAAGACACAAAAGGATATTACAACCCTGGTTTTATGTTCTTGATGATACCTCTCGTCTCTCGATGAGGCAATTGTTGTCTAAGCGTTTCCTGTTGCCTTTCGACTACTGTTTCTTCTTTCATACATGTGATAAAGAAAAGCAAGAGCAATAAGTATCCCCTTGTCTTTAGAGAGAGAAAAAAGATAGTTTTCCTGCCATACGCTGTCATTTGCACCCGGTTTTTTCCCACACATCGAAGGGACGGCATTACGAAATTGGCCTTTGTCGAGAGAGCTAATTACTGTAATGAGACAACTAATGTCGGCTGATGGTCGAGGATGGCGTCGGGAACTCTGGAGGTTGAAGAGGGTGTAGCGTGACATTAGTGTGTAGGAGAGGACGTCAGTCTGCAAGAGAGGGACATCAGCTTGGAAAAGAGGATATCATTTGGCAGGGAAGGGCGTCAGCTTGCCAGAAAGGATTTCAGCTTACGGGAAAGGAACTGTGGGAAAGGACATGAGCTTGCAGGAGAGGACATTGGCTTATAGGAGGAGATATCAGCTTGCAGGAGAAGACACCAGGCTACAAAAGAGGATATCAGCTTGTAGGAGAGGAACTCAGCTCGTAGGAGAGGAACTCAGCTCGTAGGAGAGGACATCAGCTTGTAAGAGAGGACATCAACTGTTAGAGAGGACATGCACACTACCACACACCCCTCCCGACTTTGGTTCTCTTGTTGGAGATTACTCAGCGTTCCAGTGGTTGTTGTTGGAGATGATCCAATATTCTCATGGACTGCTGTTGGAGATTACTCAGCTTTCTGATGGATTGTTGTTGGAGGTTATTCAATAATCTGATGGACTGCTGTTGGAGATTACTCAGCGTTCCAGTGATTGTTGTTGGAGATGATCCAATATTCTCATGGACTGCTGTTGGATATTACTCAGCTTTCTGATGGATTGTTGTTGGAGATTATCCAATAATCTGATGGACTGCTGTTAGAGATTACTCAGCGTTACAGTGATTGTTGCTGGAGATGATCCAATATTCTCATGGACTGCTGTTGGAGATTACTCAGCTTTCTGATGGATTGTTGTTGGAGATTATCCAATAATCTGATGGACTGCTGTTGGAGATTACTCAGCGTTACAGTGATTGTTGCTGGAGATGATCCAATATTCTCATGGACTGCTGTTGGAGATTACTCAG
>JAYMFT010224543.1:0-11296 GCA_038088735.1 Panulirus argus | reverse complement strand
CTGAGGTTTGAACTGTAGCTGAGGCTGAGGTTTGAACTGTAGCTGAAGCTGAGGTTTGAACTGTAGCTGAGGCTGAGGTTTGAACTGTAGCTGAGGCTGAGGTTTGAACTGTAGCTGAAGCTGAGGTTTGAACTGTAGCTGAGGCTGAGCTTTGAACTGTAGCTGAAGCTGAGGTTTGAACTGTAGCTGAGGCTGAGCTTTGAACTGTAGCTGAGGCTGAGCTTTGAACTCCAGCAGAGGGTAAGGTTTGAACTCCAGCTGAAGCTAATGTTTGAACTGCAACTTAGGCTAAAGGTTCATGAACTTATTAGCTAACGCTAAAGCTTCATGAACGGCAACTAAAGGTAAAGGTTCGTGAACGCCAGCTGAAACTTAGGTTCATGAACATCAACTAAAGCTAAAGGCTCATGAACTCACCAGCTATAGCTAAAGGCTCACGAAAACTTTCATTGAAGCTAAGTGGTTCATGAACACTTCCATTAAAGCTAAAGGTTCACGAACTCCGGTGGTGGTAAAGGTGAGGGTTCAGGATTTGTGGTGGCGGCAGCTACCACAAAGCTGGGACCCAGAAGGTCTGGTGGGTCAGAGGCTGATGTCGGGGCGTGAGGCAGGGCCCTCCAGGTACTGGGGCTCCACACGCCTTAGATTGCGCGGCACTAAACATTTAGACCTATCCTCATTTGTCGCGTTTTTGGTAGTAGATTCATAAAATGTCTTCCTAGCTTTCGAATAAGCTTTCTCCACAATTTGTTATCCCAATTGGGCTGAAGGACTTGCTCTGGCAGGCTGGCTTGACTGTGAGACTTGGTGTGGCAGGCTGGCTTGACCGAGAGACATGGTCTGGCAGGCTGGCTTGACCGAGAGACTTGGTCTGGCAGGCTGGCTTGACCGAGAGACTTGGTCTGGCAGGCTGGCTTGACCGAGAGACTTGGTGTGGCAGGCTGGCTTGACCGAGAGACATGGTCTGGCTTGACCGAGAGACTTGGTGTGGCAGGCAGTCTGGGCTGAAAGACATGCCCTGATGGCTGGTTGGCTGCCTCGTCACAGCACCAGACACCCCGGAGTGACGCCGTACGGACTGCCCCCGTCACAGTACTAGAGTCGTGATGTTCCTTCATATGGAGGGTCGTGATGGGTCCTTCATGTGGAGGGTCGTGATGGATCCTTCATGTGGAGGGTCGTGATAAGTCCATGTGGAGGGTCGTGATTAGTCCATGTTGAGGGTCGTGATGGGTTCTTCATGTGGAGGGTCGTGATGGATCCTTCATGTGGAGGGTCGTGATGGATCTTACATGTGGAGGGTCGTGATGGGTCCTTCATGTAGAGGGTCGTGATGGATCCTTCATGTGGAGGGTCGTGATGGATCCTACATGTGGAGGGTCGTGATGGGTCCTTCATATGGAGGGTCGTGATGGATCCTTCATGTGGAGGGTCGTGATGGGTCCTTCATGTGGAGGGTCGTGATGGTTCCCTCATGTGGAGGGTCGTGATGAGTCCATGTGGAGGGTCGTGATGGGTCCTTCATGTGGAGGGTCGTGATGATTCCTTCATGTGGAGGGTCGTGATGGGTCCTTCATGTGGAGGGTCGTGATGGGTCCTTCATGGGAAGGATCGTGATGATTCTATCAGACGGAGGGTCGTGATGGATCTTTCACGTGGAGGGTCGTGATGGATCCTTCATGTGGAAGGTCGTGATGGGTCCTTCATGTTAAGGGTCGTGATGGATCCTTCATTTAGAGGGTCGTGATAAGTCCATGTGGAAGGTCGTGATGGATCCTTCATGTGGAGGGTCGTGATGGATCCTACATGTGGAGGGTCGTGATGGTTCCTTCATGTGGAGGGTCGTGATGGTTCCATCAGGTGGAGGGTCGTGATGGGTCCTTCATGTGGAGGATCGTGATAAGTCCATGTGGAGGGTCGTGATGGGTCCTTCATGTGGAGGGTCGTAATGATTCCTTCATGTGGAGGGTCGTGATGGGTCCTTCATGTGGAGGGTCGTGCTGATTCTATCAGGCGGAGGTTGGTGATGGATCCTTCATGTGGAGGGTCGTGATGGATCCTTCATGTAGAGGGTCGTGATAAGTTCTTCATGTGGAGGGTCGTGATGGGTCCTTCATGTGGAGGGTCGTGATGGGTCCTTCATGGGAAGGGTCGTGATGATTCTATCAGACGGAGGGTCGTGATGGATCCTTCACGTGGAGGGTCGTGATGGATCCTTCATGTGGAGGGTCGTGGTGGGTCCTTCATGTGGAGGGTCCTGATGGGTCCTTCATGGGAAGGGTCGTGATGATTCTATCAGACGGAGGGTCGTGATGGATCATTCATGTGGAGGGTCGTGATGATTCCTTCATGTGAAGGGTCGTGATGGGTCCTTCATGTGGAGGGTCGTGATGGATCCTTCATGTGTAGGGTCGTGATGATTCTATCAGACGGAGGGTCGTGATGGGTCCTTCATGTGGAGGATCGTGATGGTTCCTTCATGTGGAGGGTCGTGATAAATCCTTCATGTGCAGGGTCGTAATGTGTCTCATGTGGAGAGTCGTGATGGTTCCTTCATGTGGCGGGTCGTGATAAGTCCTTCATGTGGAGGGTCGTAATGTGTCTCATGTGGAGGGTCGTGATGGTTCCTTCATGTGGAGGGTCGTGATAAGTCCTTCATGTGGAGGGTCGTGATAAGTCCTTCATGTGTAGGGTCGTGATGGTTCCATCAGGTGGAGGGTCGTGATAAGTCCATGTGGAGGTTCGTGATGGGTCCTTCATGTGGAGGGTCGTGATAAGTCCTTCATTTGGAGGGTCGTGATGGTTCCTTCATGTGGAGGGTTGTGATGGGTCCTTCATGTGGAGGGTCGTGATGGTTCCTTCATGTGGAGGGTCGTGATAAGTCCTTCATATGGAGGGTCGTGATGGTTCCATCAGGTGGAGGGTCGTGATAAGTCCTTCATGTGGAGGGTCGTGGTGGTTCCTTCATGTGGAGGGTCGTGATGGGTTCTTCATGTGGAGGGTCGTGATGAATCCTTCATGTGGAGGGTCGTGATGGTTCCTTCATGTGGAGGGTCGTGATAAGTCCTTCATGTGGAGGGTCGTGATGGTTCCATCAGGTGGAGGGTCGTGATAAGTCCTTTATGTGGAGGGTCGTGATAAGTCCTTCATGTGGAGGGTCGTGATGGATCCTTCATGTGGAGGGTCGTAATGGTTCGTTCATGTGGAGGGTCGTGATGGATCCTTCATGTGGAGGGTCGTGATAAGTCCTTCATGTGGAGGGTCGTGATGGATCCTTCATGTGGAGGGTCGTGATGGATCGTTCATGTGGAGGGTCGTGATGGATCCTTCATGTGGAGGGTCATGGCGTTTCCATCAGGTGGAGGGTCGTGATGGGTCCTTCATGTGGAGGGTCATGGTGTTTCCATCAGGTGGAGGGTCGTGATGGGTCCTTCATGTGGGGGGTCGTAATGGATCATGTGAAGGGTCGTGATAAGTCCTTCATGTGGAGAGTGGTGATGGTTCCTTTATGTGGAGGGTCGTGATGGGTGCTTCATGTGGAGGGTCGTTATGATTTCTTGAAGGAGAATGTGGAAGAATAATGTTAAATATCGATGAAAAAAGTGAATGAAAATGACTAATGTTATGTTTGTTTGCGTGGAAAGGTTCGTGTTACGTTACCGACACTGGCTGGGGGGGGGGGCAGATGGTAAACCAAGACTCATGTGGAAGATATGTTCACTACACCTGCTGCTATATGACGCGGACAAATGTGGATTGGCCGAGATGATGATCAGGTGCGAACTGAATATTTTAAGGCGAGAAGTGCAGAAGAGCCACAGAAGGGAAACGCGAGGAGAAAGGTAAATTAAGACGTGGTCTTTGCCGAGGTTCAGCCAGTAAGGAGTGCATAGTAAAAGGAAAAAGATTCACTAAGTATTTTGGTGGGCATTTTGCATTGGAGTGTTGGCGCCCCAAGATTATTAATGTGGTCGTCGTGAGTCTCCTTGTAGAGATGACGGATGCCTTCTTTTTCTGTGTCGTATTGTCCACCTTTGGTCGACCGGAAGAGAGAGAGAGACTTTCTAAGAGTTCCTCGGATTGAGAGAGAGAGAGACCTCAGCCCGGAAAGAGAGGGTCAGGAGGAGGAGGTCAAAGACGTCCTCACAATCATGAAACAAAAGAAGCTCCTTCCTAATCTCGATCTAGAAAGATATTTAAGACGAAATTTGGCGTTGGTTTTTCTCGTATTAAATGGGCGCAGATTGATTCGTGGACAAACACTTGGCTTGGAATGAAGCAGCCAACTTCTTCGCCCTGGCCACCAATTAAGAATAGTTCAAAACGTCATAGAAACGTTTAAGAAAATAGAATTGGCTTCCACTCCACGCTGAGGCCAATTTTGGCCTCGGGAGTAACATGTAAAGTTGACTGGTGGCGCCTCTGTCTCGTATCTCGTGACGCCTTCCTGAGCATCCCTCTACGATCCATTCCAGTGTTATTATTTTCCTTTGTAATTCGTTCCATGAAAGTAATCCAAGTGGGAATGACACCGGGGTTGACCCCGTGCCAGACACACGCACACACAATAGGTATGTACACCAACAACACTTGGTGGCGTTGACCATATTATTCCTGTTACATCTATGTTATAGAATGTATAGAGACGTATATATACTATGTAACCGAATATAATGCAGTTTATATAAAGACGTATGCATCACAAGTTGAAACTCAAAAAAGTGAATATTGTGAAACTTCATGATTGTCGAATATTGTGAACCATGAAAGTGAGAATATTGTTCACCTTTAAAAGTCACGAATATCGTGGACTTCAGAGTTTATGAATATTGTGAACTTCTGAGGTGATAATATTTGAGCTTTAAAGGTATTGATATTGGCCTTTAAAGTGATGAATATTGACCTTTAAAATTATGAATATCTTTTAACTTTTTAAAGTAGCAAATACTGTAGGTTATTTTGACCGTGTCAGAGATTTTGGAACCCAAATATTTTAATGTTCGTTGCCGATCGTTGTGGGGGCGCAATATGGCGACCTGTTATGTGGTGCTTTGAAGTCCCGTCCACCGTTAAGCATTTTTGGTGACTCGTAGTGTGGCTGTTGAAGCGAGTCCAGCAGCCCCACTGGTAAGGTAAGTGGTGGATATTGTTGAACTTTCCCTCAGCTTCCAGTCACGTCAGAATTGTGATAGAGATTACGCAGTGACGATCTCGATATGTTGGAGCCTACTACAGTGACGAAATTGATATTGTGGAGCTTACAGTGATGACACGGATATTGTGCCTTCAGTGACGAAGTGGATATTTTGGAGCTTACAGTAACGAACTGGATAATGTTAAGGCTTAAGTGAGGAAGTGAACATTGTGCTTACAGTAACAAGGTTGATATTGTGGTGCTTACAGTGACGAAGTTAGTATTCTGGAACCTAGCATTGGAGAGATGGTTATTTGTGAAGTTTAGTGACACATGGTTGAGCATATAGTGAAAACGGATGGATATTGTTATACAGTGAAAAGGTAAATAGTTATACTAATAGTGACGTGACGGATATTCTGGAGCTTAGTGACGAAGTGGATATATAATGGATCCTGCAGTGAAGAGATGGATATTGTAGACCTTACAGCGATCTTTGATTTGGAGCTTACAGTGACCTGTTGGATATTGTGGATGCCTACAGTTACGAAATATTTTGGAGTTTGCAGTGACAAGATGGATGTTGTGGAACTTATAGTGACAAGATGCATATTGTGGAATTTGCAGTGACGAATTGAATATTATGGAGCTTTGACTGACATGATGGATAGTGCAGAAATTCCAGTGACGAAATGGATATTGTGGAGCTTACAGTGACGAAATGGATATTTTGAAGTTTGCAGTGACAAGATGGATATTGTGGAGCTTACAGTGACGAAATGGATATTTTGGAGTTTGCAGTGACAAGATGGATATTGTGGAGCTTACAGTGACGAAATGAATATTGTGGACCTTACAGTGACGAGATTGATTTTGTGGAGCGTACAGTGATGGGTGGATATTTTGGATGCTTACAGTGATGAGAGATGAATATTGTTATACTTACAGTGACTTGAAGAATTCTGTGTTTATAGTGATGGAGTTGAATAATGTTGACCATACAGTGACGAGATAGGTATTGTAGAGTTTTTACAGTGACGTGATGTCTGTTGTGGAGCTTAACAGTGACGATGGATACTGTGAACCTTCAGTGATGAGATGTATAATGGGCAGTGACATAGTGGAGCATACAAAGACATATTGGGTATTGTTAACTTTACAATATCGGTATGAATATTGAGAATCATTGTGACGCAATGAATATTGTGAATCAGTGACGCAGTGGATATTGTTAATCATGATGACGCAATGGATGTTTTGAATCATAGTGACGCAGTAGATATTGTGAATCATAGTGACGCAATGGATATTGTGAATAATTGACGCAATATTGTGAATCAGTGACGCAATGGATATTTTGAATCATAGTGACGCAATGGGTATTGTGAATCAGTGACGCAATGGATATTTTCATAGTGACGCAAGGGATATTTTGAATTATAGTGACGTAATGGATATTTTGAGTTATATTGACGCAATGGATATTGTGAATCAGTGACGCAATAGATATTGTGAATTATAGTGATGCAATGGATGTTGTGAATCAGTGACGCAATGGGTATTTTGAATCTGACGCAATGGATATTGTGAATCATAGTGTCGCAGTGGATATTTTGATTCATAGTGACGCAATGGATATTTTGAATCATAGTGACGTAATGGATATTTTGAATGTGACGCAATGGATATTGTGAATCAATGACAATGGATATTGTGAATCAGTGACGCAATGGATACCTTAAATAATTGTGACACAATGGATATTGTGAATCTGACGCAGTGGATATTTTGATTCATAGTGACGCAGTGATTATTTTGAATTATAGTGACGCAATTGATAGTGAATCATATTGACGCTATGGATATTGTGAATCAATGACGCAATGGATATTGTGAATCGTACTGACGCAATGGATGCTCAATAATTGTGACGTAATGGATATTGTGAATGTTGGTGACGCAATGAATATTGTGAATCATGGTGCCGCAGTAAATAGTGAATCATGGTGCCGCAGTGAATATTGTGAATCACAGTGAATGAATATTTTGAATCATTGTCTCGCAATGAAAATTGTGAATCAGTGACGCAATGAATATTATGAATCATAGTGAAGCAATGAATATTGTAAATCATAGTGACGAAGTGAAAATTGTAAACTGAAGCAATTGATATTGTTAAAGTGACTCAATGAATATTGTGAACCAGTGACGCAGTAGTGAGTCGTGACGCAATGAATATTGTGAATCTGACGCAATGAAAATTGTAAATAATGATTGTGAATATTGTTGAACAGTAACGCATTGGATATTGTGAATCTTGGTGACGCAATAGTTGTGAATCTGACGTAATGGGTATTGTGAATCAAAGTGACGCAATGGATGTGAATCTTAATGACGCACTAGATATTGTGAATCTTAGTGACGCAATGAACGTTGTGAATCATAGTAACGTAATGAATATTGTGAAAGTGACATAATGGATATTTTGAAATGTAGGAAATATAGTGATGTAATGGATGTTTTGAAACTGACGCAGTGGGTTATGTGAAACATATTGATGCGATGGAAGTTGTGAAACAGTAACGCGATGGAAGTTGTGAAACAGTGACGTAATGGATATTGTAAAACATAGTGAAGTGATGATATTGTGGAGCTTACAGTGACTTAATGGATATATTAGAGCTGACAGTGACGAGTTGGATATTTTGGAGCTTACAGTAAATATATGGATATATTGCAACTTACAGAGACGAGCTGGATATTGTGGAGCTTGCAGTGACGAGGTGGATATTATGGAGCTTGCTGTGACAAGATTGATATTGTGGAGCTTAGGGTGACGAGATGGATATTATGGAGCTTGCAGAGACAAGATTGATATTGTGGAGCTTACAGTGATGGGTGGATATTATGGAGCCTGCAGTGATAAGATTAATATTGTGGAGCTTACAATGATGGGTGGATATTATGAAGCTTACTTTAACGAGATGGATATTGTGGAGCTTACAGTGACGAGATGGATATTATGGAGCTTGCAGTGACAAGATTGATATTGTGGAGCTTACAATGATGGATGGATATTATGGAGACTGCAGTGACAAGATTGATAATGTGGAGCTTACAGTGACGTGTGGATATTATGAAGATTACAGTGACCAAATGGATATTATGGAGCTTACAGTGACGAGATGGATATTGTGGAGTTTACAGTGACGAGGTGGATATTGTGGTTACAGTGACGAAATGGATATTATAGAGATCACAGTGACGAGATGGGTATTATGGAGCTTACAGTGACGAGATGGATATTGTGGAGCTTACAGTTACGAGATGGATGTTATGGAGATTACAGGGACTAGATGGATATTGTGGAGCTAACAGTGACGAGATAGACATTGTGGAGCTTACAGTGACGAGATGGATATTGTGGAGCTTACAATTTCAAGATGGATATTAATAGTAGAGGTTGCAGTGATGAATGGATATTGTGGAGCTTACAGTGACGAGATGGATATTGTGGAACTTACAATATCAAGATGGATATTGTGGGGGTTGCAGTGATGAATGGATATTGTGGAGCTTACAGTGAAGAGATGGATATTGTGGAGCTTACAGTGACGAGATGGATATTATGGAGCCTACAGTGAAGAGATAGATATTGTGGAGCTTACAGTGACGAGATGGTTATTATGCTTACAGTGACGAGATGTATATTGTTGAGCCTACAGTGAAGAGATGGATATTGTGGAGCTTACAGTGTCGAGATGGATATTGTGGAGATTGCAGTGAGAAATTGATATTGTGGAGCTTACAGTGATGAGATGGATAGTGTGGATCTTACATTGACAAGATGGATATTGTGGAGCCTACAGTGAAGAGATGGATATTGTGGAGCTTGCAGTGATGAGATAAATATTGTGGAGCTTACAGTGACGAGATGGATATTGTGGAGCTTACAGCGACGAGATGAATAATGGAGATTGCAGTGACGAGATGGATATTGTGGAGCTTACAGTGATGAGATAAATATTGTGGAGCTTACAGTGACGAGATGGATATTGTGGAGCTTACAGTGACGAGATGAATATCGTGGAGCTTACAGTGACGAAATGGGTATTGTGGAGCTTACAGTGACGTGATGGATATTGTGGAGCTTACAGTGACGAGATGGATATTGTGGAGCTACTGTGACGTGATGGATATTGTGGTTCTTACAGTGACGAGATGGATAGTGGAGATTACAGTGACGAGATGGATAGTGGAGATTGCAGTGACGAGATGGATATTGTGGAGCTTACAGTGACGTGATGGATATTGTGGAGCTTACAGTGACGAGATGGATATTGTGGAGCTTACAGTGACGAAATGGATATTGTGGAGCTTACAGCGACGAGATGGATAGTGGAGATTACAGTGACGAGATGGATATTTTGGAGCATATAGTGACGAGATGGATATTGTTGGTTTCAGTGACGAGATGAATATTGTGGAGGTTGCAGTGACGAGACGTATATTGTGGAGCTTACATTGACAAGATGGTTATTGTAGAGCCTACAGTGTAGAGATGGATATTGTGGAGCTTACACTGACGAGGTGGATATTGTGGAGCTTACAGTGAGAGCGTGTTTGATATTTAGGAATTAGCAGTGACTGGTTTGATAGATATTTTGGAGCTTCGCCTGATATAATTGATGTGACGGTGATTTAATGTGACGGAAATTGTTAACCTTAAAGTGCCTGGTCGAATATTGTGGTTTACAGTGACATGAATATTGTGGCACTTACATTGATGTTTTCCTGTATGGCAGTTTCGGGCCGTGGTTTATATGGTGGAGCTTACAGTGACGTGATGGATATTGTGCTTACAGTGACGTGATGGATATTATGGAGCTTGCAGTGACGAGATGGTTATTGTGGAGCGTACGGTGACGAGATAGATATTGTGGCGCTTAGGGTGACGAGATGGATATTTTGGAGCTTATAGTGACGAAATGGATATTGCGGAGCTTACAGTGACGAGATGGATAGTGGAGATTGCAGTGACAAGATGGATATTGTGGAGGTTACAGTGACACGAATGAATATTGTGGACATTGCAATGACGCGATGGATGTTGCGGACGTTACAGTGACTCTTTGGATATTGTTATATAAGATGGATATTGTGGAGCTTGCAGTGATGTGATGCATACTGTAGAGCTGACAGTGACCAGTGAACATTATCAATAATTGTGAACACGTGAATCTGATCACCTGGGTCGCTGGTCGTGCGCAGGTGTTGCGTCTGTTACACCGACAGACAGAGGGTGTTCGCTGGCAGGTGTGCACTGTAATCGTGCACAGGTGTTGTTATGATGCAATGAGGGAGCAGCATTCTTGAGGTGCAGGTGGATCCATCCACCTACTCCACTCGCGTGTTGACATTGTCCTGAGACAGTGGAAGGCGTCGTCTGGGTGGACGTCGTCAGCCGAATTCCCTTCCGACACCGAGCGTCTGTTTACAATCATTATGCATTTCGTGCTGGTCCAGGAAGAGATGTGTTCAGGTCCTGATGGAAGTCGGTCGGTCAGTCCTCAGCTCAGGGCTGGTATTATGGAACTCCTCTGGCTTCCAGACTGCGCTACAATCAGAGGCAGGGAAAGGATGGACTCCTTTGGGTTTCAAAAGTACCCGACTATGAACTTGAACAGTTTAGAAAATATTCCCTGTGTCATGGTACACAGCATGTGCCAATGGTGTCATGGTATACAACATGTGTCATGGTGTCTTGGTTCACAGTATGTGCCCACGGAGTCATCGTACGCAATGTGTGCCCACGGTGTCATGGTACACTTTGTGCCTACGGTGTCATGGTACACAATATGTGCCCAGGTGTCATGGTATATAGCATATGCCCGCGGCGTCATGGTACACCATGTGTGCCCACGGTGTCATGGTACACATGTGCCCCCACGTTGTCATGGTACACTTTGTGCCTACGGTGTCATGATACTCAGCATGTGTCCACGGTGTCATGGTACACGACATGTGCCCACGGTGTCATGGTACATAGCATGTGCCCACGGTGTCATGGTACACAGCATGTGCTCACGGTGTCATGGTACACAGCATGTGCCCACGGTGTCATGGTACACAGCATGTGCCCACGGTGTCATGGTACACAGC
>JAYMFT010224532.1:0-11296 GCA_038088735.1 Panulirus argus | reverse complement strand
AGGAGAGAGAGAGAGAGAGAGAGAGAGAGAGAGTACCTATCTACGAATGCCTACGGCGAGATCTTGTAAGTACGATTGGTTGAGCGCATAACGTTCACCGCACGTCTTGCTTGATGAATAAATGCTGTTCCCTGCTGCTCCCACCTACATTGCATGATTATCTCCTCTGGGACTGATCTCGACCCCGTATCAAGTTTTCCTTTAGATGTTTCTGTGGTTCTGTTTATGTTTGTGACTTCTAATAGTGGAGTCAACAGTCGTCCTATCATCCAGGCTGGCTTTTCGTATATTTGTGTTTGAATTATTTTCAGTTTTTTTTCTGTAGTATTCTTAGTGATTGTTGCTAAGTCCAGTATTTTTCTTAATTGCATTTCGTTATTATACGGTCGCCCCGTCTGCTTAGATTTTCCATTCCGTCAGTCATCAGGCCTTTGTCGTGGCTCCTTATAGTCGCGACCCCAAGGGTCGCACCGTCATATTCTCAGGTAATGCTGTCTTGCTCAGTATTTTGAATACTTCCCATAGATACGTTGAGTCTAGCTGCTGCGCTGGACGCATCGGGTAGGGCAAACGTCCCCCCAATTTGTCGGGTCGGTCTGCATCGGCCACGGTTGAAGACAAAGGCAAATTGGTTTCCGTGTTAGCGCCATCAGTAAACATACCAAATTGGTCACGATACTTTGAAAGGCTGTGAAAAAGCCGTCGTGACGTCACAGTATCTACAATTCATAACCAGACTCCCATTCCATCGGCCGCGCTCTCGCTCACAACAATAAATGAATTGACAGATATGTATATAACACCGAAACACACACTTATGTATATACAAGTAGAAAATACGTACAAAAATGAAACATTTTTGTACATGAAACTGAAACATACGAATATGAAACAGACACTTAGATACTTACAAGTGAAACATACTTATATACATTAAATGAAGCAAACATGTACATAGAAGTGAAAAAGACTTAGCAAGTAAAGTGAAACAAATGTGTACATCATAGCGACAAACAAACTTATGCAGTACATCATTACAATTATTACTAATACTAAAGTATCGAATTTACTGTTACCAGGCGGCTTATTATGACGTCCTTCAAAATGATCTTTATATCGCTATTTTATGTACGCGATATATATATATATATATATATATATATATATATATATATATATATATATATATATATATATGATTTATAGCAGTTTGATTTGTGAATCGGCTGGGAAACTGATAAAGAAGATAAATAGTATGAACACTTTACTTAACACTCATCCCATTTTTTCCATGAGCAGCATGAATGTCAGTCTGATCCCATTTTAATTTTAACCCATCTGTTGTTGTTATTCGAATCCTCTTTGGATCATCTTGCGTGGATCAGGTACGTGCAGCCCCTCAGGTCACTCATACATACCCTCAGTCCAGTAAAGCATGAACCTCCACATCCACGGAAGTGTTTCTTATTGTATCCTTTTGCATACTTCGTTATAGCTCCAGTTGAGACTCACGTCTCTGCTCTGTGATGTACTACAGATGTAACTGAACTCGCTTCTTCAAGTTAGACCAGGGTCTCCATTCTAACACACATATGTTACCTACATAAATATCCCAGCACCCTCTCTCTCTCTCTCTCTCTCTCTCTCTCTCTCTCTCTGAGATGGTAGGTAGTTTAGCCTGGTTCGCTCTCGGAAGAACCGCTCAGGATAAAGGAGAAACACCATCCAAAGGAAGGTGATTTTCCTTTTGGCCGCCTCCCTCACATTTACAGGTTCTTTGGCCACGTTCACACCAGTCTCGACTTGCGGTCTGCCACGCACATTCTCAAAGCACCATTAACCCACACACTTTCGATTTTCTCATCTCGAAGGCTTTTCCCTATGTGTTCTATAGACTGGCTTGATTCCCTTGGTTAAAATGACCCTCTACTTTTTTTTTTCTTTTTTTTTATGTCTTACACCTAAGCGCATTGTTTATCTCGTGTTGGTCATTCCAGTATGCGGATCTCTGGGAGATATATCAACCGTTGGCCTTACAACTTTTGATCTGGATATGTGTGAATTGTGTGTGTGTGTCTGTGTGTGGGAGACAGGTCATTCTCCAGCTTACTTTCCAGGCAGGAATTGTTGTATTCTACGAGGATTGCTAGATACACAGGTTCATAAAGTCTCCTTCCGTCAACGTCTGGTAAATAATAGTGAAATATATTTTTGTAGCCTTACTGGAGGCAAAATTAAATTGTTCACAAATTCCATCAGGTAAGCTGTTTTATTTCAACATCTGTTATTTTAAGATAGATATCTGTGTCGACTTTCATGACAAGTCTCGTGAAGATTCTAGGGTGGAAAAACTTTATAGAAGAAATTATACTGAAAATATTTTGCTCAGACTGTAAGCTTACACTTGTTTGGGTGTGGAAAATCAGTTTGAATTGTAAGTTTTGCTGGCTTGAAGTCTTACTAAGGAGGTGAGACGAGTGAGAAAAATTGTGATCTCATAAGTATGAGACTTTGATGAATTTGCTGATAAGTAAGTGACCGGAAATTTATGAGTCGGCGGCTATTCCATGTGATAGGGAATAAGACAGAGTATGTGTGGAACAAATTCTGTTGGTCTGGAAATTCTGCATGTTGTAGAACTGAGATCTCAGTTCCTTCTCTTGCCACTGTTGACCTTTTGGGCATGATGATGACGTGACCTCTGACTAGAACCTTAACTGCAAGGTCAAAAGGGCACACTGTGTACCCGAGGGATAATCTGTTGTGCAAGAGGGTCGTTCTCTCATGTCCAGCGGCCGTATCGTTGTGCTCGAGAGGTCAGTCGCTGGTTATCCAAATATCTCGGTCGTCAGAAGATACAGTCATGGTTGGTGTCTTAAGATGTTGCCTTCGTCCATTTCGAGATATGATAGTTTGTCCCTGGGTGTGCTGAGGAGAAATAGACATTGCACTACGAATAGTGACTTCGTCATGTATCAAACGAGGGTCACCTGGTTCCATTCACTCGTCACTGGGACGGTGCAGCTAGTTGGATGGCTTGAGTGTTAAGTTCGGTATCTGTACTACTGGCAGAAACGGAAAAAATGCTCTGGGAATGCTGACAAAGAACACTGAAACACGAGGGAAATATTCATGAAACTATTCCTGTCCTGCTTTAGGCCAAGATTAGATTATGCTTCTCATGTTCGGTCACCGCCCTTAAAGAAGCACAAAGAACTAATAGAGAAGGTCCAGAGGAAGGCAACAAATACGGTGCCAGAATTAAGAGAGCTTAGTTACAGGAAAGGCTAGAGGCCATAGTTTTGTCAACCATGGTATAGAAAATACGAAGGGGTGACCTGATCATAACTTTTTAAGTTTTTATACCACCTAGATAATGTAGATAATGAACAGTTCTTCGAAAGATTTACGTAAGGCCTTAACAGGAAATTAAGGAAGAAACTTAGTGAGAGTAGAGAAAGTACAAGAGATGGGGGCCCCACGAGTGTGGAACTCCCTTCCCTTACAAGACATATAGGTAATTACACACACACACATACACACACAACTTAAACTTTTGTGTGTGTGTGTGTGTATGTGTGTATACAGAGGAGGAAAATCAAGGTACAAACGTACAAAGTTATGAGACGGGGCAACATTAGTGTAACGCTCTCTCCCCGAAGCACACAAAATAGTAATCACATACACACACACACACACACACAGTCAGCCGTCTGGGTCGTCCTCACCCACGCGGGAAGTGTAAATGCCTGAGCTTCTGACAGTCTGCTGCTGCGGTAGTCATAAGGTCCCGAAGGGCGCCGCAAACACCTGCCGTATAAATCATAAACAACATGAGCTGGGGCTGGTGACATTATATAATGCCACGGGCAAGAAGCAAACTTCCACGAGCAGGCATGTGTGCGACCGCATGTGATGAACATACACTCGGGAACGGATAAGACTTTGAGTGTACACGAATAGCTCCTCTGGCACCCGGAGGTGTCACGGATCGTGTTGGGTTCCTTTTTATTGCCTCTTAACAGCATTTCACTCCACTGGTTGAGTCAATCTCCGGATTAATGTTAATCGCAATGCGAAATATGCCTCTCTATACACGAGCTGTGTGGGGGTCTCACAACCCCTGCAGGAGCGTCGCTAGAGACAGTCTGTTCCTCACAGGCTCTGGATGCTATCATTTTTCCCCCAGCCAAGATTCTGTTTGCTAATTCTCCCCTGCTTCATAGAGACGGTGGAACCATTCCCAGAACTTTTCCTATTCCATCACATTACACCGCATACATCCATCCTACATTTTTGGCCACCGAGTCCCCGTGTCGCATTTATATATTCTTTTTTTTCCCCCGACTGTATTTTTCCCGTTCGCCTGTCGTTACTGTGCGCTTGGCTGTGCCATCCAAATAAAGTCATTGCTTGGGAACCGCTGCCAATTCTTAAACCAAAATACTGCCGCCGGATTCTCGACTTTTCGTTCCGTCTTTCCCGGTGTATTAATGATTTCTTTCTGCTCGAGAATATATAATGTTTCAGGTAAAGTTGCACTACGGTTAACAGGCCGCGGGTAAATGCAATAAAGGCAGCAGGAATAGAGTAAAAACAATCTCAAAGCCGACAATAATGTCGGTGTTATGCCTGGCTGGGCGCTACCCTCATATTTCTGAGCACTAAAGTGTATGATTGCGTTGTTTATGGCTATTTTGTAAACTTTGTTCCCTGGCTGTTTTTAAGGAGTTTGAACGCTCGGTTTTGGGACGAGGCGAATATTCAGCAGAAAATATATTATGAGGAGGGAGAAAAGCTATATTTTTTATGATTGGTAATGTCGGGCTGAGTTCTTCAACTTTCTCTGACAGATGTATTTTAATTCAATTTGTTTATTTGTATTCATAAAAAAAGGTCCTTTAAGTGTTAAGAAGATTCCCAGAAATGCGATGGCGTGACGTGAAGGATCTGGCGTGTGTGTGTGTGTGTGCAGTGAGCTCCGTAATACATCAGCCTCGGTTACTGTAGCCTCCCCATTTATGTCGAGGCGTATCTTTCACATACACGGCAGCGGCGGGCAGAATGAGCCGTCCCATCTATAAACATCCCCAGGCATGTTTTCGGTACCTATCACAGGAGTGAATAAAAAATCATAATGTCATGCCAGCGCCTTTGTGAAGCCCTTTATTTATGATGCCATTTTCGAGTAGATTTTTTGAATTTTCCAAACCATATCTCTATTTTTATGGGAGGGGTTGAGTGCGACATGTCTAAACTTGTTCTGGGGATTTGGGGTGTCACAAAGTTTGAGCTTCATATAATGTTATTTATTTATGCCGCTCAGGGGCTGCTCTTTCTGAAGAAGGGAATGTGATTTTATATATGTATACAGCCGGGAGGGTTTTATGTCATCTTCGCCACGTTGGTGATCGTGAAGGACTGCGCGGACTCCCCTCCCCCCTGTGGGGAAAGAGAGAGAAGTCTTTTGGTTGGCAAGTTCTGCAGCATCAGCAAGTGCGCATTGCTAGAAATATGAGGCCCTCGCCCAGCTACCAGGTAGTTGAGTTCCTTTCTCAGACATTTTGGCTTGGCCGGCGAAACTGTTCTTTCTCTTTCTCGAACTGTTACCTTTAATTTGATATGAAGGCACGGCCCTTGAGCGCGGTGCCACGACCTTTGAACAGACCCTTGAACACGACGGTGCGACCCTTGGGTATGGTGACCTGACCCCTAAGGGTCACGTCAGTCACGCCATCACAGCCAAGGGTCATACCGTCATGCTGGAAGATTGTCCCGTCCTGCTGATGGGGTTATAAAGTCAGTTTTTATTTCATTTTGTTTTGCTTCTCATTTTAACTTTATTAAAGTTTTTATTGTGAGAGTTACTATTTTACTATGGGTTACAGCTTCGTCATTCGCCTTAAGGGATTCTGAGTTGGGTAATGCAAGCTTGACAGGTATAAAGTTAGATAAATTATTTATTACCTTGATCTCTTCAACTTCAATAAACTACCAAACTCGCGTATATGCTTTGACTGCTTTATTGTATTTTTACTTTTACTTGCTTTAGATTATGTTATATTCCGCATTTGTACATTCGTGTCATTACTGATAGCAGTGACGCTAATAGACGCTTATTAGACGTTCGTTCGTTGAGTATTAAATGTATATATTTCTTTTGTAAATGAAAAAGAAATTCATCATTGTGTCCAAGAGAATGCCTTGTCTGTCAGTTTGTTACGTGTGCGTCCATTTTATTTGAGTCATTACTGTTTCGCCACCTACGTTCACTTGGTTTTTGTCTTCGTATTTCCGCATGTGAGTGTATTTACCTGTGTGTAAATATGAGCATATGAGCGTTCTTGCTTTTTTTTTTATGTTCATATTAATGTACAGGTATTACTCTCTCTCTCTCTCTCTCTCTCTCTCTCTCTCTATATATATATATATATATATATATATATATATATATATATATATATATATATATATATATATATATAACACACGTACGTTCATGTATTTGACAGTTATTGTTGTTTAATATGAACACTTTCACGGGTGTCAAGACACACAAGATTGAGTTACTTCGTATTCAGACTGTTTTTTCCCGGAGGGCATCTCAAAAGCTACAGGAAGAGAGATGATAGTTAAGGTTCAGAAGAAAGAACGAGCCTCGAGCTTTGGGAACAGCGTGGAAAATCACCGTTTGTATATTCATGAACACAGAGATATCAAAACTGCGAATTTTGTTTTTCTTTTCTTTTGCATCCGTAAATCTTTTGTGAAAGTTAAAAAAGTTTTCCCTTGGGTTTTCTAAGCTTTACTTTTGTTATTTTTATTATTTACTTAGAATTTGAAATGTTGGTGCCTGTGCACGACTTCCTTTGCAGTTATCATGAACTACATCACTATGTGCAGTAATTGTCTCCGACGAAAGCGCGAAGTATGTGAGAATAATGTTTTGTCACGGATGATATTACATGACGTGAGTATCTTGTAACAAGTGGAAAAGTTGATATCCGTAAACGTCACGTTAGTCACACTGTTCAGTATCACAGATAGATACAAATACTTACAGATTATTGTTCAATTTGAGACGTCACGCTGAGCGGTGTCCCAGAGAGATACAGGAACCTGTAGATGTCACACTGAACGGTATCCCCGACAGATACAGTAGCTAACGATGTATTATGTACCTCTGTAGATGACCTGTGACGTGCCAGCCACCATCAAGACCTGGGTTCTCCACACATAGGGTCATTAGGTCCCCCTCGATGACCTGTGACATGCTGGCCACCATCAGGGGCTAGCTCTTCGCACACAGTGTCAGTAGGTTTCCCTCGTATGACCCGCGCACACACACACACGGCAGTCGACCTTCCCGCCAAACTTGCCATTCCCTGGGGTCCGAGGCTAAGGGGTGGATGATCCACCAATGACAATAAAACAGCTAAAACAGCATATTACCCCCAATGGCTTACTCGACGCCTGGCGGGAGATATAACACTTAACTTCAAAAATGGTCGTGACGCTTATATCCCTCGGCAGCGGCGGGAGGAGGGGACGACCCGCGCCGCCTCCGGCAGGAGTTATGGTAAGGGATATCGCAGCGTAGGCCATCATACGCGGCTCACACACCCTACTTGAAGCGTCCGATCATCGCACTTATCCGATGACTTAGTCGGGTATCCGGAGCTCAGGCCGACTTATCCGTAAGATCAGGATTGAGTTAACCGGGAGATCCCCAAACCTGAGACTTGATATGGCCCATCTCGATAAAATTTGTTGTCGTAAAGTTTTAAGTCGAGACCAATGATATACTCCGGTGGAATCAGCGGGAAGGGGTAGAATACCAATAGCAGGGTGGGTCTGGGGTCTAGGCTGTGTCTGGGGCGGGTGTAGCGGGTGTTGAAGGCGGCCCGTTGCAGGAGTTGGGTTGGAAGAGGTGTGAGAGCAGTGTTGGCGGTTGTGAGAGCCGTGGTGGAGGGAGGGAGAAGTATCCTGGTGTCGGCATATTAAAGATTCGGTGGTTTGGTTGTGAAGATTAGGAGTGATTTACGGGGCTGGGAGAGCGTCGGTGTTGATAATGGTAGCGCGAGGGAGCTACAGTGAGTCTGACTGGGGGAAGGGGACGGTGATTGTGATTAAGGAATGGTGATGGAGTGATAATTGGGGATTAGTGTATTTATGGTTGATTACGACGGGAGATTATGATGATTGGGAGAGTCCTGGACGGTAGTGGTAGTGATTAGGAAGGAGTTAAGTCTTGGCTTTATGAAGGGATTGGATGATAGTGGGTGTAAGGGATTAGGTTGACGACGATTAAGGTAAGATGGAATTTATTTGGTGAGGATTGGAGTTAACGTGGTTAACAGTAGTTACGGACGGTGATTGGTGGTAGGAAAGCTGTGGTTGGCTGGTATAAATACACACGTCGTGAGGTGTGGTAATGTCGGAGTTACATTTTGACGGTATTTAAGTTAGTTAGATGAGGCACGGCTAATGGTATTATGTTGAGATAATGGTACCAGATAAAGAGGTAAGGGTATTATATATTATGGTAGGGGAAGGAGTGTTGGTGCTTGTCAGATGGGTTGGAATTTTCATTGTGGAGATGGTAAGCGCTGGTAGACAGGTTGTGTGGTTGGTGTTGGAGTGGTACTAATGGTAGGAAAGCAGCAACCCCCCAAAACACACACACACACACACACACACACACACACACATTGACTACCGTTACCTCAAGCACCAATAACAATGACTGTAAATGACCAAAGTGATTCAACAAGCACTAGAAAATGATAATGTCTTGCTACTGTAGGTCGGTATATGTAGTCTAGTTCCGGTGTTTGTCCATTGCGAGTCGCTTTGTGGTTAAGGGAGTCGGCCATTGTGAGGGAGGGTGGTCATTCTTAGGTGTTGGTCGTCGCATGTGGTCATGTTGTATTAATGTTTTGTGTTGTGTTTGGTGTAAGGAGCAACACTTGTGGAAATGAGCTCTGGGAAACACAAAACTCTCTCTTTATGCAGCGGTGGCGCAACGCTGGTACACTTATCTGTACGTTGATGCTGATACTGGTGCTGATAGTTGTGACTGCATTTGTCTTTTCTACCGTTGTTCCTGCCACTGTTGCTCTAAGTGATTCCGACTGTTGCTGTTACTGCTGTTGCTGTTCCTATTTCTGGTGATATTCCCACGTCTGCAACTGTTGCTGCTGTTGGTTGCACTCGTGTATTCTGTTATTGCTGCTACTCTTGTTGCTACTGATCATTTCTTCCTCCACTGCTGGTGATATTGTTCCTGCTGCGGCTGTGGCAGATGCCTTTGGCTAATGCTTTTGCGGCAAATCTTCTGTCCACTCACTGCTGTAGCGGTTCTGCCACGTGCCATAACTGCTCCTGTTATCTGTAGCTGTTACCTCTCATGCGTTTGCTGCTTCTGGTGTCTCTGCTGAAACTACAGCAGCTGTTTGCGTGCGTTCCTGCTTCTGTCACCTGCTTGCTGCAGCTGCTGCTGTTGCTTGTGTGACATTGACTCGGATTAAGAACCCTTTTACAGGAAGTTCCCTCAAACACTTCTCCCCTACGACCAACCGACAGTACTTTGGTGTTCTTGTCATTTTTGAAAAGGTGGACAGTTCCTGTGGGAATAGCATGTCTCGGAGTGATGGAGATACATTTGATGAAATTCCTTAGGGTAATAGTTCACAAGTCCGGGAGTGCGGTGGCTAAATGCACGGAGCGTAACCGAGTCGTCAGCTGGCATCACAGGTGACGTAAAGAATGATGGTATCTGGAGATGACAGCTGCCCCAGATCTGCTTAAGGACCATTGAGAAGTCCAGATAACATCACATTCGTTAGAGAGCGGAGAAAGTCGACCGGTGCCTGTCCTAATCTATTTACATTGCGAAATTAGGATGCCGTTTTCCAAAGGATAACCTCGCCATATAACGTCAACTGATCTGCTGTCTTACGTTATCATGTACTCCCATATGTAATTCAAACTTGTGGTAGCCATAATTGAGAAGTTTTGGTTGAAAACATTTTCTGTATAACAAATATGATTTATATCAAGCTTCAAGATAGATGATGGTCTTACATGTCGAAGTGTTTTTAAGTTGGATCCCCATCAAGGCTTGCCAGTCTGCAAGACCTCTGGCCTTTCATGTAAATAATTTTTTGGTTTCATAGCCAAAGTGCTTACTGAGACAGAAAAAAAAAATGTATATTAGCGAGAGGGTCATGTTTTATAGAAGAATTTCATCAACTTTGTCTCCTTTTGTCCACAGGTAAGGTTTCTGGACGGGATGAGCGACCCGGTGTGCCTTCCATGGTGTGACGGGGTAAGTACTCATTACCGTTTCATAATTCCAACTTATTGTCTGTCGTTCATGATGACCACCTCATCGGTTTGCACGCTACTTTTTTTTTCATATATACACAGCTACACTAACCACGTACACTACTGTAAGTATATATCATAAAAACAAACCCAGATTTTCGTCTTACGACAATACTTCAAAATGTCTCCTCCGTGATGCCGGAACTCGCTTATTTTCCCCAAAGTATACGCCAAGGAGCTCTTAATTTCTAGCATCTTTCTCAGCGTCCCCAAATTCGCCGTTACTCTGAACGAGATGAGCGGCAACAGACTAACTATGATCCCTCCTACATTATGTGGGGATGTTTGGGGTAGCCCATGTGTGTCTATCAGTCTGTCTCCACCTGCCCGAACTGGATACCTCCCTTCTCCTTGACAGGACTTTGGTGTCTGATCATTAACTTTTTACAGCGGCAACGTATCTTGGGAGTATTTGGATCGGACATTCATACCTACTCATTTTTTTCCCCACCTCCCCCGAGATGTAGCATTGGTCCTCACTTCTAAACGAGCGCTGTGGATAATGAGTATTCAGTCGTTAGTTCCAGTAGCTTGTAAAGATCTATTTTCTTTTTTTCTGGGGGGTTTAGGGGGGATTTCATGATACAATTGCTCATGCGTGAAAAGAAGAATGCTTTCGAAATGCGGCTCTGTTTGTCAAATATCAAAGGAGCATTTACTTTTTATTGGAATGTTGCTGACCGAACATTAACGTGCCAAAGACTCGGCGGCTATTTGCGCGCGCGCGCACGCACGCACACACACACACACACACACATATGTATATAAATTGTGTATCATTATGTACATGTATGGATCTATAGGTAAGTGTATATAGTGATATTTATATATAGATTTATGCAGTAGATATGAGCATGCATTTGCCTATATATATATATATATATATATATATATATATATATATATA
>JAYMFT010224521.1:0-11297 GCA_038088735.1 Panulirus argus | reverse complement strand
TAATCTCCCTTATTCATAACTCTGACAGAATCTTACATTTCTGGGAAAAAAAAAAAAGTGGATATGATGATACATCTTACTTTCCGTATGCGTTACGTAATCCTCATGCATTATGTCACGGCGGTGAACAAAAGGGAAGTGGAACAGTGTTCCAAGCGGAGGAGCCGGAGAGGGTACGGGGAATAGGGCGGGGCGAGGGATCGATGAGCGCTGACGGAGGCCTGGCTGGGCCGGGTCTATAGAGGATCTAATGACAGGAGCAGCCAGCCCGGGACGGTGGCCTCCCTTATTACTGTCTCCTGCCTCACGCTCCCTCACCCCTGCCTCGCCCTTCCTCCTCCTCCTCCCGCTGAACCGTACGCCAAAGGGATCAAATGATGTATCACACGGACCAGACGACCAACCAAACGCGGCAGAAGGTGAAGCGGGAGCGGCAACCCAGACACGAAGTGGAGCCACCACTGAACCCAAGTGCGGCGACCGACGCATCCCGAGGGTGGAAGAACCAGTGGAAGAAGCGGTGGAAGCCAGTGAACCAAACGAGGCAACCCACACACCAAGAATGACCCGATGAAGCAAGTGCGGTAACCAGCGAAGCAAGCGCGAGAACTGACAAATAGAAACATCCGATGAAGGAAATCAACCATTACACTGAGGGGATCAGCCGACACCTGAGGAGGAAGGAAAGCCCACTGAACCAAGCAGGTCAACTGATAAACCAAGTGGGGGAACTGCTGATGGGATTGACGCCACCGACGCATTAAGTAGGGCAGTCCAAAAGGGGATAGTAGGGTCATCGACACACCAGGAACAGGAACAAAGTAGGGCAGTCCAGGGATAGAGTGGGTCATCGACACAGCCAGGAACAGGAACAAAGTGAGGCAGTCAAGGGAGCGAAATGAGCCAGGAACACGCCGTGAACACGAACCAATGCAATAACTAAGGCAGTCCTCCGAGCGAGTGGAGCTATGGACACCCCAAGAACAGAAACAAAGTAGGGCAGTCCGAGGGGGCAAATGGGCCACGGACACGCCACGAACAGGAACCAAGTAGGACGGTCCTGGGAACGAGCGAGGCCACGAACATGCCAGGGAACAGGAACCAATGCACTAAGCAGGCAGTTTCCGGCTGTCCACAGACACTTGAAGTGCAGCAGCCAATGAATAAATTAGGGCAAACTCTCCCTCCTAACACAGCCCTTGTGATGATGTTAGTATCGTTCCAGGAATGCACCAAAACTATTCCCAATCAGCTAACACAGCCCATAACCTTATAACATTACATCTACTCGACCAACAGTACCCAACGTGCTAAAATAACTCGCTCGGGGCACACAAACCCACCTCTGACAACATTACCTCCACTCACAACACTACCCCTCACTCCACCAACACAAGATTCACACTCAACAAAACCCTGCTCTTTCTAGATTTGGCTACCCTAACTTGCCAACAATCCCGTTGCTGACAACACTTTCCTCATCGTACCAACATAAGAGTCACTCTGCCCGCACATCCTAACCCTCTCTTCTCTCTTAGCAATACCGCCCCTCCGTCGACACCACCCTGACTGTGCCACCAAGAGGGGAGAAGCTCCCTCTGCAGCACCCGCCACACAGCGCCAGAGCCCACACGCTTCGCCGCACATTCAAATATTCACAACATTCCGGGGGAAACTTCGTAATTGGCAACGTCTGACCATTATCAAGCCCAAACTTTTTTCATCAAATGTCTGTTTAAATCAATATGGCGGTTTCCATACCCAAATAAGGTTAATTAACACGTAAAAACTGGTGACCCTGAATGATTTAATGAACCAATTTGGAATAAGCTATAATACCCTATCACAGCTGTAAGGGTCTCAGAATAGCCACGTGGAGGTGTACACTTGGGTGGAAAGCAAATATGATGTTTGGCCAGTGTAATGCCAGGCGACTGATTTTAGGAGGGCTAAGACCACTTTTACATCTGCCTTAAGGTGACTTAGGAGGCTCATCTGCAACCCTACATGCTGAGACTGAGCACGGTCAAGCGGGAGAGACCAGCAACTCGTGAAGGCGTTGAGGGAATAGGTAACAGACCTCCAACATCGCTACACATTACATCACACACACACACGATATCCAACATGCTGGCCAACCTCACTAATAAGCAATAAGGCTGAGGTCGGACCAGATTCCAATATCGATTTACTGTCTTTTGAAATTATCATGTCCTGAAGGGCAGACTCTGGTCTGTAGTTACACACAAACTAACAATTGTGATCGCAGTAAACATTAATTCTTTTTAAATCAACGAGTGATTGATTATGAGTGTTCTTATCTAGACAAAGCCGCTATTACTAGGCAAGAGAAAGAAGCACATATAAAACTACATAAAACTGGAAACCTCAATGTGGGACCATCTCCTCCATCTCCAGTGGGAAGATAAGTACATTCCTGAAGGATCTCAATAACTTCCTACACAGTAATAGCCGAGATGTGTCACGTAGGATACACTCGCACCACAGTCACTTCCTCCAGGCTAGCATCTGACACATCAAAGGACACAGACAGTACCGAATACCTGGGGAAGTCTCTAGGGATCTTCTACCCACCCAGAGCCCAGGATGCTCTCGAAGATACTCAACTTCCATTAAAGCAGTGCAAGTTTCATAAGAGGATAGAGTGAACAGTGACATGGGATTGTGTGGTAAGGTAAGGTATGGGTAAATGATCACTGTTAAATACAGTAAAGTAATATATGTATGGAGACGAGTCATAAGCGGTAAAAGGTGGGTGCAGTGTGGCATATGTGTGCATTTGTGTATGGATACACAGGTACGAGCAACACTACTGTGTCCAGGTTATACACAAACATGATAGATGCGTGCAGTTTTGTTTACGCACTCGTATATGAATAACGAAGCATTCGGGTATAAGAGTGAAAATCAGTATATTTTTTCCATCACTAATAAACGATAAAATACGCTAAAAATAAGCCATAAAATCATTCAGAAAATTAGGCACATGACATAAAAAAAAAAAAATTCAAGGCCAACATTGACCGTAATAAAAAAAAAAAAAAAAAAAAAACTTTGCGGGAGGTATTAAATTACCTACAACCGACCTTAAAAATGAACTTCCACGAAGACCCACGCCCCGGCAAAGTCAATTATTTCATGGCAAAGAAACCCTCAGAGGCCATAAAAGAGCCTTTATCCCCCAAGTCTGGTAAAAATGGTTGCAGGAAGAATGGTAATTCGAGAGGCAGGGAGATGAGAAGAGAGAAGCACGTAAGCGGTGCACCTTTACTCACGCGCAAGCCAATCCCTCCAGACCCTTTTAATACACAGCGGCTGATCTAAGCCAACTTCTTTCTCAACACTTTATGCTTCCAGTGGCGTCTCATTAGCGTCCCCTACCAATCGGGGGCGAGGCAGAGAGGACCGCTAACGCCTTAGTCCTCAAGAGGGCAGTGGGTGCTCCACTGCTGCCTCCACTCCGTACGCTCCACTGTTCTTATCACTCACACAAGAAACACTTGGCAATTACTCCCATTAATCCAACTCCCATTTGATTCCCCCCTGTGCAATAATCATTATCCCAAGATCTGCTCTACTGTAACTGTAAATACACGATGGCCAAACCTAACGTCTACTGTAATTGTAAATACACGATGGCCAAACCTAACGATGTAATTTACTACTTTCCTCCAACACAGTCAAACTCCACAAACTATGAACTGTTGGTATCCTCACAGTACTGAGATACAGTGTTCAACTCAAAGTTTATGTGAACCTTTCTGATTCTACTTCAACTTTTTTCACTCTCACGTGAGTGTGTCCAGCAAGTAACTGCTCCTTCCACCACTCATTACTTACTGGTTAAAACTCATATGATGATCAGGATATCCAGTTTCTCTGGATATCCTCTCACGCTGAACATAGGCGCCATGACTACAGTAGTTTAGTATACAGTATTATGCCATGACTACTAAACCTGCCTATTTACTTCTTCGATCTGAGGTCACAACTTGACGTTATCGGCCTTAATGACCCCTGGAAGTCGATAGGACTAAAGCCGAAACAGCCAACCAACCAACCATTACGGGAACCTAAAATTCGGACGAGATGCTAAAAAGACCTGGGATGCGCAGCATCACACGTTACCCCGAGTTTATGACGGAGGAGCACACCAATGTGGAAAGCATCGACACTCTGTTACAAGCCATTGCGATACCGTCACTGCCACTGTATGCATGCCTCGGTTACAGGTATGACTGGCAAGCAGAGACCTTAAACTCAGTCCATTACAAGCGTCAACTCTATTCTGCACCCTGACAGACACACACACGAACATTACATTGCGGAGCGCCCTAAAATGACTGATGTCAGGCGCCAGGACCGCATGCATCAAGAACTCTGTGATCACTTCAATGTTACTGATGCTTTTGCGAGTATTCCCCCACCGTATCCAATGGCTGGTATGTAAATACCATTGTCTCTTTGTGTGCTTCTCTCGCCCACTGAGTTTGGAACTCAATCAAGGCTATGTACATTTTGAATATCAAACATTTTGCATCTGAATATACTCTGACCCCATTTCATAACATTTACAATACCAGTATCAATCATTCCTCTTTCCGAACAGGCTAACGAGTCCGCTCGGATTCACACGTCATCCTCCAAAGTCGATATATTGTACACTGGCGTGCGCTTCCTGCTTGCTTGCACCTACTCCCTGCTTTGAGGCCTTTTAGCTATCACTGTGACTCTTCTGCACGCTTATACTTTAGACACGTAAAACCTTACAATCTAATCCAAGAAATTCTTACCATCGCCATAAAACTACTTCACCTGCAGCATGCGAAAATCCCCAGCGTCCAACTCTCAACACCTGACATCATGTTGCATAAACACATTTGCAGATAATCTCTCTCCACTTAAATTAGCAATAAAAAAAAAAAAAAAAAAAAAAACGCGCGACACTCAGCAAGGTATCTCAATCACAGTTCAGAACCCAGAAAAACATTTTCAATGCCGTGGATATATTCCGTGCATTTTTACACTGCCAGTAAAGCGTGTACCCCCGTTATAAAAAGTTGGGTACACGTTACTGTCTGAAGTTCACGGCGATTAAATCAGCAGGAGCGTCTGAATATTAGTCATTTCAAAAGGCCACATTCCAAACACGAGCAATACGAGGCTCTTCCCCCACCCCAGCCCACCTCGCCCCACCATTCCAACTATCACCCGGCCTTTCAGACGGGTCTCCTCCCCAGGCACCTGAAAATTTAATGGTCTTCTCTAGATTAGTTTTCCCTCCCCCCCCTCGTGACTCAACAACTCTCCTGCTTCCTGTTTCACCGAGTGGTGCTGGCAGGCCTGGTTCGTCCTACCCCCAACCCCCGGGGGTGGCTCATGTTGCACCCCACGTTGGTTGGTGATGCCCCCGAGGTAGATGATGCTGCCTCCCCTTTCCCAAACCCACAGGGTTTTTCAAGCTGCCCGGAAGCTGGTTAATGCAGCCCCAGGGGTAGTTCATGCTACTCCCGTTATGACTGATGCTGCGCCCGTCCCTGATGGCTGATATTGCCCTCCGGGGTGCCCCCTGGTATGGCAGATTCCCCTCTCCAGTGTGACATGCTTCCACCCCCTCCTCCCGATGATGCCACCGGGATGGATCACGTTGCCCCCAGGGTGGTTCGTGTTGCCCTCGGGCCGGCTCATTCTACTCCCCACGGTGGTTGATGATGCTGCCCCCAGGGAGCGCTGATGCCACTCCCAGTAGTGGTGCTGCCCAGCGTGTGGTCTGCAAGGCGTGGGTGATCCTACTACCTGAAGTACTTTTCGGTCGAGGGCTAATCTACCCCAACGCCTCGATCTGTGAACAAGCCGCAAAAAAGCTCCTCTGATCATCTGGGCTGTTTAAGGCTGCTGGTAGCAGGCTTTAGTTCCCTCCAAAAACCTGGCTGGTTGGGTATACTTAGAGCTGTTCAAGGAAAACTACTTTTAACTCTAAAACATATCAATGGTCTCAAGAAGAACTAAATCAAACATGTTGCTCCAACAACAGAAAATCACGTAACCAAAAGTATCATCTTGCTAAATAAGAAACTAATGTAAATATTTTAACAGTAACCGTCCATAAACACCAAGCTGACACCTGTAGGGGTCAGTAACCTATGGACTGGCTAGTTGGGGAAATATGATGGAAGACTTTGAATCCCGGAACGCCGGAATGAGGGGCAAATCCTGAAACGAACCTGCAGCGCTTGAGTGCAAAACATGTAACCGAGACTCGGACGATGTTTTATTCCACGGGGTCAAGCTAAAAGGCGGTTATTATCCCACCATGCAAAGTCTTGCTGAATACACTAATTAAAGTCACCAGTTTGCATGCGGGGTGACATGGGTTCGAGTCCCGGCTGGGAAAAGTCACTGACACCAATTACCAATCTCTCAAACTGTTCACTTCGGCTCTGACAACAAGCGTAGTAACCTCCTCCGTCGCCGGTAAGAGATGATTTACGCCACATTAACACGAGTGAAAGCGAAAGGTGTAAACCCATGATGCGTCAGAGGAACGCGCGTAGTTCCTGACACATTAGGAGTGTTCCATGTATAAGGACCAGTCGTTAAACTGATGGAAGTCGTAGGTTCCTGCGGTGACGCCTTGGTCAAGTCTCCGTCTCTTCACTCTCCCAAGTCTCGATCACTTGAGACTATACATCTGTCTACACACTGAAGACCCACCACTGGTGTGGTTCTTTAACAAGCGATCAGTAAGTTTTAAGCAGGTAAGACAATTCACATGACTATGCCCTCAAACGTGTCACCATCAGAACCTCTGGTTCACGTAAAACACAGGACGTTCGGTCCGTGCATGTGGTAGGCAGAAGGGAGCCTGTTCGTGGCGGGGCGCGCCCTGCAGCCATATGCTGGACTGGATCACTGTGTGAGCACAGCACAATTTTTAACGTGTTCCATCCCAGCGATTTCCCCGGCTTTGTAGGAGCACGTCACATCGGTGCAATATTCCCTCTCCCTCCTACGGTACATGGCACTGAATGTTTCACTCCAGGCACCTACATATTATATATATATATATATATATATATATATATATATATATATATATACACACACACACACATACACAATGGCAGACAACGGAAAATCAACCTGGGGGAAACTCCTTCGTATATCGTAGTAAATGAGCAATACAATCAAGTAATACAATCTGCAGGCCGAACATTATCGAGGGGTAACTCCGTGCTTTGTGGCTGTCTGTTGCAATGCCAGAAACATACTAATTTAGCAAACTTTGGCGAGAGGGAAAAATGGGAAAAAATAAAAAAGGAAATAAGCTATGCTTAAAAAAAAATGTGTAAAACTCCATCATGCAATTATGCAGAGGCAGAAAAATAAAAAAATATTCAGTCGACATTAGCTTCCACGCCATCACTAGCGTTCGGATACACCGCCCTCACTCATCCGATTCAGTTCGCACAGTGGAGGAAAAGACATCAAATATGTTCATATATCCAAGCGCATCCGTCAGATGGTCTGAACTGTCCTAGCTAACAATGAGGCAGCGTCAGCCCGCGCCACCACAGGAGGACTGCACCAGTGCACACCTCCACTGCGCCACGCCTCACCTCACGGACGTGGGGTGGGAGGCCACAGCTCACTCCGGCCCTCCAATATGAATCATCATGTACACTTCATGGTAATAATTAGTGGTCTATAATTAAATGCTGGTGGCAGCGTCACTGATAATTATCACCTATGACGATGGGGGAAGATGATAATCCTATCTCCATGCTGGTTTCGGGGGCTGCCTTTTCCCCCACAGATCAGCAATATAATTATCATAAGAATGATAATTCTGAATATCAATCATAATCATTACAATGATGCCCAAATATATTCATCATCCACAGTCATGCGCATGCTAAACCAATAAACCACCATAATCCATGGCATATACTTCATATAAACCCACAAAACTATGGGAATATCCTGCATATAAATCACTACAATCAGGAACAAATCATGTAAATAAACCACCTTATCCTGGGACATATACTGCATATAAACCTAGGGAACATCCTCCAAGTAAACCAACATAACCCGGGTCACATCTTGCACATAAACCACCACAACCGGGGTCACATCCTCTATGAACAGCCACACACTGAGACACATCCTGGACATAAACCACCAGAAACAGGGACATCCTTCTGCATATACGAATAGCCATAATTAGGGGCAAATCCTTCATGTATATACACAGAGGAACACCTCGCCTGTCCACAAGGCCAGAGGATGACTGGGAGGGTTTGACAGGTGTACACACCAGCACCTGGGGTTCCCACAGCCTCCGAGGTCACGTGTTGGAAGAACACGGTACAATCCTGTTTACGGACGCGTCTGTGTGAAAAAAAAAAGAGTTAATCATTTCCCCGTCAGCAGCAGATTACTAGTTCCAATATGAAAGAAAATAAAATAAAAATATAACGGCAATTCATACAGGCGGTGTGAGAGCGATGGGAGGGAAGAGAAAATGAAAAATGACAGATTTTTACGCAAAGGATCAGCGGGCGGATGAAAGAAGGCAGGAGGTAAATGGCTGAAGAGGGAGATGAGGGGGACGGAAGCTGGAAGGAGGCAGAAGTGAGGAAACTGTGTGTGTGTGTGTGTGTGTGTGTGTGTGTGTGTGTGTGTGTGTGTAGGGAGAGGAACAGAAGAGTAAAGATCTGTAAGAGCGCGGCGGAAGGTAAGTAAGATCCAGGAGGCAAGGAAAGAGACAAACGACTCGTGGATGACAGACGGCACGGGACGGAGTAGGAGGGGCGTACAGGTCACACAGAGTGGGAGGAGACTGGGGAAGATCAGAGGAACAAAGAGGAGGAGACAGTGGGAAGGAGAGTACTAGGAGACACGGAATACATGGGTAAGAGGTAGTAAAAAAAAATGTCACTGAAAGAGGAAGAGAGGTAAAAGATAGGGTAGGTGAGGCAAGTATTGGGAAAGAGGTTGGAAAAGTCAAGTATACAAAGCCGACGTCAGTGTTTGATACACTCCTCTCCACCCCCGGCAACACTCTGCAGTGCGGCCCGGCTGCACGGCCGCTCCTATGACCACTCCCGCTGAGTAATGTGATGTACACCCACTAGACATCCTTGCAGTGAATGCCTGAATCTGCTCCAATAAACTTTCCAATATTCTTGCCAGACGGCTGATCAAGTTTCTAGCCCGGTATATTTACGCTATCCTCTCTTACTGCACTAGGATGGTGTCATCACTTTTCATTGGAGTGTCCTACTCATATCGCTCCAAAAGGGACAAATTTGCCAGCGTATGCCGGACTAGGCCTTTCAGTATTTCCCGCGTGTAAATTACGATATATCCCTCCCGTGTCTGCGCCTCACAATACAGAGTACGAGTGATTTCACTCGTGCCCAGTGGTGTTCATTTTTGACACTCACCGTTCACTGTGAACGTTCCCACACATTTCCCAATTCCGCAGTTTCGGAACGCCGTAAAAAAAAAAAGTCAAGTTAGCACACAACAGTATTCTAACGTGGGGAATATGAATCCTTTGAAAATCGTCGCTGTCGGCTCTGTCTTTATCGATATGAAAGTTGGCGAGTCGACCGACGGCCTTGCTGATGTGACGATTGCTTTGTACACTGTATTACTATGTCTTTTACTCCACCTCCACACTAACTCTGGGTCGCTCACATGGGAGATTTGCCTTCAAATGTGTTTCACTCGAATCAAAATATGAAGACAAAGATGCACAGGAACATCAATAAAAATTACTCTAACAAATAAGAGTTGTACGAAATACCGATTCAAAACGAACCTTAGTTACTGTGCACAACCAAAATATTCATGTCTTAATTCATCTTACCTCAGATGATGGTAACTTATCTAAGCAATTTTCTATCCTAATACGAAAAATATAATTCCCCCATGTCAGAAGTAACACTAATTCAACTAACAATTCAAGTAAGACCCCGTCCAGGGAGTAACCGGTCACTTCATCGTTTTGCAAGAAGCCAGCCTCTTCTAAGTACCACACTCCACTGGCAACGCGAGAGAGCAACACCGGCAGCAGCTTACTACTGCACCGAGGACGACTTTCATCGTCAATACGGGACACTTCCAGGTATAGTTCTATGGTGTCATCCGAGACTGCCTCTACCAGCAAGACGGGCCACATAACACGTGTGGTCACCATTTAGACCAGTGACTGAAAGAGAGAACCTCGTCACGTAACCGATCCATCATCCAGTATCATGTGTCACGGCCATGACACAAACTTCCAAACAGATACAATCATCATCTCGATCGCAATCACCAACAAACAGATTAAAACGTGCCAATCTTAGCTCTCCTTTCATCGTATCGGTTTCCATCGTAAAAATAACAGGCGGACAGGAGAAAATCCGACGTGGAGGCGATGTCAAAGCTTCAGCTCCCCATGGGTTAATGCAATTGTTGGTGCAGAGCGGGTCGTACCGTAAACCACTACAGCCTCCCACAGCACTCTCCACCCGAGCACCAACACGCGTCTCCTCTTCACCAACACCACCGTCACAGGCTTCCAGCGACCTACCCACACACACACACATACACCAGCATCACAACTGCCAGCTTTCCAAGCTCTGTCTTTTCCTAACTCACTCATGGCATGTGCTGGCATACTAATCACACTATCACACTTTATAAGTCTGATCACAATCATCACCAACACTTCAACAACAACTGAAAACCTATAAAACATTAATCCAAAACAAGAAATCAAAGCAGACTGACTAAAAACTGGCGTTAGTACCAAACTTCAAAAGGCGAGGACCAGGAAAGGAAAACAAAAACAAAAAAATAAACATGCAACCCTGAGTTATATTTAGCTGCAGCCGGTAAACATGCGCCATAAAACCGTGAATCCCCAGTGACCAACCCGGAGAGACGCCCTTAACAGCCCAGGGCACCGACGGCACTGCAGATTGAGTCCATTCACCATATCGCCATCATTTCTGACAAACCTACCGCCATTCCCATAACAATCACCATAACTACATTAGCACCAATAAACCCACAATAAACGCCGGCAGCAACAACACTAGCATCCCCACAATAACCATAACTCCACCATTAATAAAAAAAACTCCCTAACCATAAAACAATCAAATATCTACCTCTATCTATCTCTCTGTCTTTCTATCTACCCATCTCTCTCTCTCTCTCTCTCTCTCTCTCTCTCTCTCTCTCTCTCTATATATATATATATATATATATATATA
>JAYMFT010224510.1:0-11297 GCA_038088735.1 Panulirus argus | reverse complement strand
AGAGAGAGAGAGAGAGAGAGAGAGAGAGAGAGGTAGAGAGAGAGAGAGAGGAGTGTAAATCTTGATGCCAGTGTACAGAGAGAATCCTTTCTAGCACAAGTGGAAATATTTTTCTGCTGATTTGGACTTAATATCTACGGTAGAGAATAACTCACGAGATCTGGCAATGATGAAGCAATATTCGCAAACACACACACACACACACACTAACAAACAATGAAAGCTGGGATATATATATATATATATATATATATATATATATATATATATATATACATTACTAATAAAAACTAGAATTGAGCAGCAGTAACATACTTTCCAATGGTACGTCTCAAACTACATCAACCATTTTTGTGTTGAACTCAACTCAGTTGAAGGTACGACCCCTGAGTACGACGGTAACGATCCTTGAGTACGGAGGTACGACTCCTGAGCATTAAAAAGGATAGCTCTGGCTTCACATCGCCTTCCTATCGGAAGGGCAGTTTGGCACCGTTCCGTCGTGCTTATGGGTCGTTCACAAACGTCGTTCCTGAGGAGTCGTTCGTATCTTCGTGTCCAAAAGGGTCGTGTCTCCGTGCCCAAAGGGTCGTACCATCGAGCCCGAGCGAGAGTTTGATACAAGAGAACGCACCTCGTTAACTGTAGCGGTGATGAGGACCGTTTTCTTTTAACGGAAAACCATAGACAGTCGAATTTGTCTGCTAGGATCGATTGCACCAATACATCACATCAATAATAAATAGCTATACACACGCGCACACACACACACACACACACACACGCAGGTTTACCTTATTTATGTATACAATAAACGAAAAAAATAAAGAGGTCACTGTACAGATCTGTCTCTTTCCAGTCTTTGACAATATGGGTTCTATAGTGAGACTTCATTACCAAATCTGTCTTTTTATTTTTTTTTTTTGAGGACTGAATGAAATGATGGGGTCCATTTTTCAGTCGGGAGAGATAATTTTATGATTATTATCCTGCTGATCACACGCAGATGAACGATGATATGACTGTTCTGAAGTCCTGTTATGCTTCTAATTGGCTCACTCGACCAGAGTGCGTTCACAAGCCAGTACTAATGTCCTTATTAGAATTGTTTTGTTTTATTTTATTTTCAACATCATCAGACCAAAACATGTTTTTTTTTTCCTCTAGCTGTCTAAAAAGCACCTTTGGTTCATTGATATCTCACTGCTGTTCAATAAATAATTTTTCCTATTGCCTTACTATGCACCTTGCATCTTTTTACCATCTATCTAATCCATTTACCTTCACACATGTGTGGTATTCCATCTATCGTCACATTATATGTCATTTCTACTTTTTTTTTTCAACCCTCACAAACTCATTCACATTCTTTTTCTCCACTTCAAAAACTTCATAGTTTCACGTCTCCAGCAACTTCCTCTGTCTGTCTGAGAAAATTGTTCGTTGTTTTCACGTACGATGATGATGACAATGTCTCTATCATTCCTTCTACAGTGTCGACACTTGATATATATATATATATATATATATATATATATATATATATATATATATATAAGTCCTCTTGGTTGCCTCTTATTCAGTATTACCACATTTGCCGTTCTTCTCTCCTTCTCTACACCGGGTTGCCGTTCTGATCTTCAGGGGCGTTGGAACGGCAGGAGGAGGAGTAATACGTCCCGTTCTTGTACTGCGTCGTCAACGGGGTGCTTCCTGGGTACTCGTCCTCAGACATCTGCCTGCCGAAAAAATCTGCACATGAGTCTAGGAAAGCTATATGTGTTTATATATATATATATATATAATACACTAGTCTACGTATTCTCTTATAATTCTCTCTGTATGTCTAATTGTTGGTCCGTCTGTCTGTGTGTTTTCTTGTCATTATGGATGTTCCATTTCGTCTCTGTCCGTCTTTTGTATTCTCTCTGTCTCTCCCTGTCTCTTCATTCTTACTGCCTCTCTCACCTTTTGGTCTTCATCTCAAATTTTGCAAACTCTCTATTCCACCTTCAAATGACAGCTGCAGAAGTACTACTTTGATAATGTCACTAGCCAGTACAAATACCTGTTCAGTCATGATATTATAACATTTATCTTTAACACTATATTCAGTATTATTTTACGTTTCTTCCCATTCTCACTTTCCTATAGAATTTCCATGGCAGCAACGTACTCTCTCCAGACTTTAAGGGGATTCCCGTTAGCTTAACTATCTATGTCTCTGTCTGAAATGGAACCTGTAATAACACTGTCTCCCGATCCTCCAGCAGATAACCTCGTCGTAGACCATCGGGTCAAAGTCTTAAGGCCATCTCTCCATCTCATATTCTCCCATGTACATTCTACTCTTTCCAGTACTCTCCCCTCCTATACCACCTGTCCCCTCTTCTTTCTATCACCCTCCAGCCTCCCTCCAACCTCCCTCCTCATAGTAAACGGCAAATAATCCCAGGTTACTCAGGACTGACGGAGGAGGGCATTCTAACGTGTGGTTGTTACGGTGGGAGGGTATTGACGACGCCTCTGGTGAGAAGCTGTGGGTCTTACCTGAAATGATAGTCGGCACTCCAGAGAGCGGAGGCTTATTGGAATGTCAGTTATCGCCGAGCGACTCGGCTGGCGTGTGTTAATTCACAGCGAATGCTGTGTGTCTGTGTAATTACACATATATATGCGTATTGTTTATATATATATGTATTCTTCAGGAGGAGAATCCCTTTCTGGAAAAAGGGCAGGCAGAGGTTCCTTCTCAGCGGCGCTGGTGCTTCCCCAAACGCAGACTCGAGGAGATAAAACTCCCAGCCCCGCCCCGCCCCGGCCAGACCCCCTGGCATGAGAGGTAATCCATCAATCGGATTTGCTGATGCTTAGGACGTTCGTGATGATACCCCGCGTGACGTCACAGTGTATGGATCCATAGCTGGTACGGTAAGACTGTGACTATACGTATGGCTGCTCACTGCTTTGTCCTTTTTCCATTTTTCCTCGTAAGGTACTGAACCCTCTTTCATTTTCTGGACATTGGCTCTTCCTCTCCCTTTATCCTACTTATCCAGCTATTAAGGAGACACCATCTTCTGTATTTTTCTATTTTTCCAATAGGGCCCGGCCTTGATGTGGACATTTGTCCGTGACTGGAGCCTGCAACATAAAGAAGAAAAGTCTTTCCTTGAATAACTTTCTTGTTTCTTCTGCTCCTCTCTGCTCTCTAAGACATACGTTGCTCCATTGCAGTGGTCGTTCATGCTCTTATGCCTATAATATAACTTGGAATATGAGGGAAACACATGCTATAAAAGAGTATGATCTATTATTGACGAATCCGTTCAGGAGGTTGGTAGTGCAGGGTTCGATGCCTTCCATCCTTATTACGACTCTCCAAGAAAGTCAAACCACTGGGTGTATGGTCTCTTCTGGCCAGCCGTGGGTAGGGTCACAGACAAGGCCTGTGTGAGGTGCGTCCCGGCGTCCGTTTGAAGTTACTGAGGACATAAAAGACCCTTTTTCTTGGCTCCTACATTGATCAAAGGATTAATACTACGTTGAAACTCTCTGCTTGCCTTGTCCTCAATGATTTTGTGGATGCATATATCTATATACACATAGCTATACATATACATGTATATACATAGGCATATACATATACACGCATAATCCGTGGGATATATGTATAATTCAGAGCTTTATACATCATGGCGTCAAGCTTTTCAGACCCACTCCGATCTCGCTCGCTGGAGGTCAGAGCATCGCCATATACACATTTGACAACAGCGGTCCGGTAAAAATTATACACCCTTACTGTGTTCCCTTCCCTCTCGTTGATGATGGCTCGTTGAATAACAATGATCATTCACGATGTAGGGAATAACTTTTGAAATGATGCATGAGGCAGAGGAGCGAGCAAAAACCTTTTTATTCATGAACTGCAACTGGCTAGTTGGGATGTCCTTTTTTACCCCCGTGCGAATTAGATTGCTTTAAGTCAACACTTGTATAGATACACAGAGTTCTAGTTGATGCGGATTCTCTATCTAGTCATGTATACGTTCAAAGAAAACCAAAAATAAACCTATGTAAACTCTAGATTTTTTTCTCTTTCGATAAATGAGAAATGGCTCTCTGGAGTAACAGGAAATCTGCACTCGAGTTACAGAAAATCCGGAGAGGAGTTTTTCAGCTCAGAGGAGCAAGTATTGGTCCTGACGTATTGTCATGCTGAAGACAAGATTAGCTTCTGCAAGTTAATGGAGGGTTTTAGAAATGGCTTGGGTGGAAGGAGCGGAATGGGGCGCCTCCTCCTCCTCCTCGCTAACATGCAGTTGATGGAAGAGAGGAAACTTTTTATGAAGCGATTTGGTTTGCTTATGTACAGTTATATTCTGCATCTGGTCCGACAGCCGCTGCACTTGGTACGACAACTTTTCTATTGGGAAATCGATTTCAGATTTCTATTTTGAAATGAAAAATCATTTCCCTTTCTCTTTGTTTCATCAACTGTGTCATCTACTCTGACACCTGCTTCGAATCTTCCTTTCTCTTCGTGTCTTTCATATTTTCTCTATCTTTCTTTGTTTCTTTTTCTGACTCTGTCTCAGGGGTACTGTGTTTATGAACTATGCTTTTAAGTATGAAGGAGTAAGATCCTAGGTAAAGTCTCGTACATAAAGAAAAAGTGATATAAACTGAAGCAGTGAGCAACGTATCTTTTCCGGTGGCTCGACACTGGTTTGAAGATAATGAGACACTGAGGTTTCGGGTAGCGTTGCTCCGTTCGCAGAAAAAGAAAGTGTGTGTTGTACTTGTTCGAAATGGATGAAGCTTCTTCCTACTATCCGAAGCGAGGACGCTAAAATCGGGGTCGCGACGACGGCTCGAACAAAGTGGTGACACTGGTTCGTTTAATCATTCAGGAATCTCAGTTCGGGTTATGTATGCTCGAACTCCATAATACAATGAGGATTCTAAAAGAGTCGTGTTTATTCGAACTAAATGACTCTGTGTTTTGTTTTGGATGTTCTGACCCGAGTTTAACTGATACATGGCACGGCTTCGAATCATTTTGTTCCGAAGTCACTTTAGCTGCTTTTAACTGAAAGAGAAAGATTATGTTTTTCCCTTTGTTTGGATAATTCTTGTCGTTATGTTCTAGCTGATGAAATTTACTGTGATTATTCTATCAACATAAAATTTAAAGCAAATTCTGGAGAATTAAATGACGACATTCTTGATAATTATCAAAATGATGAAATTATAATAGAAGACATGAAAGATAATGGCTATAAATGATGCATAAGTTAAGAGTAAATAAATGAATGATCTAAATTTTTGAGACAGTGACTTTCATGATGTGAACAGTAAACAGCTAACATTTGACATTTAACGTAAAACAGAGTCGATCTGTCACTGATGTAGATACATAAACTCCCTCTAAATCCTAATTAAAATATGAAAAAAATTATATAAGAAAAGTCATAATATTATCAATTACCACGATGAAGAGTATAATAAGGATCTGTATGAATTTAAAGACGAATCTTAATAAAATGATGATTACGAAACAGGATAGTGATGATGGAGTCGACAGCGATACCGATAGTGATGATGATGATGACCGTGGTGACGGAGATGCCATCTACACATCTGACAAGGTCTGGGAGACAGACGAGTTCATATCTCAACAGCCACACTAATTACCGTCTTCTTCATCTCATTAACGACCAAATATTGGATTTCTTCCCAGAGTCCTCAAGACCAAAGGTGCCTTCAGCGTCTCTTGCAGAACGTTATGGGGGTTCGTAAGTCTTCGTTTCAGCCCATTACCTCTGGGAGGGTTTCAAACGAATCATTCTAACATACACATAAATCAGTTTGACACAATTAAATAACCTAGCAGGGAATCTCTTTGACACACGAAATGAAATTGAAGCTTACTTGCTCGAGAAACCCCCGCTGATTGGTTGAGGACCGTGACGTCACTTGTAAAACACACATATTGATTGGCCGATGCTTATGACATCATTGTGATGATCTCACTTACTGAGAAACATTTTTGTCGGCTGTGTCCAGAACGAAGCTGCTTCAAGCGCTGTGATTAGCTAGCATCTGAGGGGAATGTCTCGTCTCTTCGTATATTTTTCGTTTTCTTTCGGAGGCGCAAAAGCTGTCAAAAAGACTTCATTGTGGAGCTCCTTTATGAAGAAACCAGACTGACGTCATAACCAGCGCGAAAGTTTCAGCCAGCCTCGGAATGAACCAATCAGCACGGCTTAGCGCAAAGCTCCCCGCCAAATCCTGTTCTCCTTTTTATTTTGCACATGTCGGGCAATATACACCCACCGCGCTTTAATACTGGAGAAAAAAATAATCATGCGAATTGAAAAACATTTGAAAAAAAAAGATACCAAAAACAGATTCTGTAGATTAAACGTTCGTAAATCCAGAGATATCTATGAAAATAGACAACGGTAATTGAATCTCCAGCGTATATGCTATATGAACTAAAAGGGAATATTAGTAATATAAGAAAACAATCATGACAGACTTCAGAGGAACTACCGAACTGCTGACGGTGTAATGACAAATAACCACGCCATCTCCCAAACAGAGAACGGGTCTATCGTTTTCTGTATTCCTGGAAAGTCCCAGAGAACAGGTCCATCGTTTTCTATATTCCTGGAAAGTCTCACAGAGCAGGTCCATCGTTTTCTGTATTCCTGGAAAGTCCCAGGGAACAGGTCCATCGTTTTCTGTATTCCTGGAAAGTCCCACAGAACGGGTCCATCGTTTTCTATATTCCTGGAAAGTCCCACAGAATAGGTCCATGGTTTTCTATATTCCTGGAAAGTCTCAGAGAACAGATCCATCATTTTCTACATTTCTGGAGCTCCTGGGGAACAGATCCCACTTATTAATCCATTACATCTTTAAGGCAGTTTCCTTGGGTGATCGATTAATTTGGTTTAAAGAAGAGAGAGAGAGAAAAAAAAAAGGTATTTTCCCAATGTCGGCAGCGGACTCCATTGCCTTTGAGACCATTCCTCCAATTTCCAGGTTGTCCAAAGCACTGAGACGGGGTTTTTGTAATTGATACTATCGAATTCCTTTAATAACCCCAAAACACTTCTTTTGGATCGCTATGGATGGAGGAGATCTTCGTCTCTCAATTTTTTGATCATTTCTCGCAAGAGAATGCGAAAAACAGTTATCGCCTCTCGATTCTCCTCTCTTATCTTTCCTATTTCTTTTTTCTGTCAATTTTGGTTCTTATTTCAAAGCTTTGTCCAGGGGGGTTTTTGCTAATGGCTTTGAAGTTGTTCCCTTCCAGGCTGAACGTAGAGGCGGATCGTTAGGAGTGTGTCTGGATGGTGATGGTGGTGGTGGTGCATTTCTGAAAGTGTCCCGTTTGGGGAGGCAGCTCTTACAATAGGGTCAGTCGAACTTTGTTATAGATTCTCAGAGACAAGAGAAAATGTTTCATCAAAAGCGATTGCTTTGGGAAGCGTGTTGTAAGCATTCATCCCCACTAAAGATCTGTGAAGCTTTTTTAAACACGCAACAAGGGTTTGATAAACATTCACTTCCCCTTAACGTCTGTGAAGCTTGTATAAACATCCAACAAAAACATTCGCGCCCACACTATAGATCTGAGAAAGGTTTAAGAATCTAGCAAGCCCTTGGCTAAGTATGTATGTGCTCTGAAAACTTACATCCAACGGGAAAAAGTGTAATGGTGGCTTTTACTAGTTAATTCCTTTTATCATTATCATTATTATTACTGGCATTTTTTTTAACAGAAATTATCGTTCTTAGGATTACTCATAGAGAAACGGAGAGGAAGAGAACTACGCGTGTGTCTCCAGGGCTTTGTAGAAGGTGACTGAGAGGGGTGGGGAGGTGGGAGGGTTAGGAATCATCCCCTCCTTAATCATTACTTTCGAAAGAAAAAGACAGAAATAAGAGAACAGGAACAGAGAAAGAGACTTATTGAGGATTTTCCTCGAAGACTCATTAGCTATTATAAATAGATAGATAGATAGATAGATAGATAGATAGATAGACAGATAGATAGATAGGTAGTAAGGTTAGCAGGGTAGAGAGAGAGAGGTTGCTTGGAGTGTTGTACTGGAGGAAGTGCTGTGTTTCTAATTCCTGGATATGGACATGGCAGCGAATGGAACAATGGAAGCCGAAGCGAGTCATAGGGCGGGTGAGGGGGCGAAGGTTCTGGGAGCATTGAGGAATGTGTGGAAAGAGAGGTCACTGTCTGCTACGGCAAAAAATGGATATGTTAGACGGTTCAGTTGTCCAGTCGGTTTTATGTGGATGCGAGGCGTGGGCCATAGATGACAAAGCATGGAGGAGGATGGATGTCTGGAAATGAAATGTTTGACAACAATACGTGGATTGAGGAGAATTGATAGAATAAAAAATGATAGGGTAAGAGGTGAGGTGTGTTAGTAAGAGGAGTATGTGTGAGAGTGCTTAATAGAGTGTGTTTGAAATGGTTTGGACATATGGAGAAGATGAGTGAGGAGAGGATTACTAGAAGGGCATACATGTCGGACATAGAGGGAACAAAGTTAAGGAGACCCTTTTCTCTCCCTCTAAAAGTTTCGTGCTTCTGTGATGTTAGACGATTGGTATCTACAGTTGTCGGTATCAATCTATACCATAAAAAGGCATTCTTCTCTATCTTTAGACACGCTGAGGAAGTTCCCAGACACACTATGACTAACCCCCATACACATTAGCTATTAAGATATATCAATATCCTTAGCAGAAATAGAAATCACCGGCTGCTGAGGTGGTATAATTCGAGAAGATATGTTGCTGGTGAGCGGGACGTTTGTGCCAGATGAATGGGAGATATAAAGAGTAAAATGAAGGGGATGTAAGGTTATACCAATGAACAATGTCATTTCGCCTTTCTCTGACGTTGTTGTGGGAATGTCTGCTCTCTGTAAGTCTGAGTCCAAAGGTCTATGGCCAACTGGCCAGCGTCTACATTCAGTTGAATCAGTAGCGTATGTGTGTCGTAATCTCAGGTTCTTTGCGGGAGCTAACGGCCCATGGCCCGGAGGGTCCGAATCTGCTTGCACTCCTTGAAATTTACAGTGGTTGAGAGTAATTCTCATGATCATAAATGACTAATGATTACCAAAATTAGTCTGACGTATAGTACGCATTGTGATCTTAATGCCCTTCATCTGTTGGTAGTCAATTAAACCCAACCAATTCCATTTAAACTTCCCGATTCTTTTTGAGATTTAAGGGTTACCTCCCTTACCCAGCACTTACCTCCGTCCCAAGGGTGAGGACTTGGTGAGTGTTTTGAGGGGGAGCGATATCCCAGAATCCGACCCTGAGTGAGACCTTGAGAGAGAGGAGGAAACAAGGACATGGTGTGAGTTGGTCGCTATTCATGGTGAGATATCAAACAAGTGATTTTCGCGTCCAATCAGCCACAGAAAGAACCCTGTGACGGTTTGATGAGTGAGTATTAATTCAGATAAAAGATATTAAGTGAGTCTTAAGTAGATTTAAGTTTGAGATTAGTTTAAGAACGTATATGACTTCCACTTGGAGAGAGAGAGAAAGTGGGATTCACTTCAGGGAAAATATTGAGACTTAATTTGAAAATAAGTTTGGTAAGCACATTAGGGGAAGTCTGGCATTAAAGTGAGCTCGAGGCTTACTTAAAGTAAAGTATGTGTTTCAGAAAAAAATTGAGAAAGAACATTAAGTTTATTCTACGATCATCACAGCCTTTCTTAGAAGCCAGAGAGAGGTTCGGTATGAATTAGCCTGAAGTCTGGTTAAGTTAGAGAATTTTGTAGCTCAAGGGCTTAGCTAAAGAGTGAAGATCAACTTTGAAAACTCGTCTTTAGCTCAAAGTTTCCGAGAAGAAACAATGTTTTCTGCCTTGTAAACTGATTAAATTCCTCTGGTACTCGCTGGTATGTGATGGGAATCTTTGCAAAGACTTAGAATAAACAGTGTAGATGTACCAGTCCAAAGTGTTGCCAAGCTGAATGTGTGTACTTAGAGACCTACAATGCTCACAGTGGAATCAAAGGACATGGTTCATGTTTGATTATTTTCCGGTGATTTTGAAGTTCTAGCAGAGATTATCCTAAGATGAAGTGGAGAAGCTTTGATAAATTCCTTCAGATACAAAAAGGAAACATATTAAACACATTAAGCATGAGAAACAAGATAATGAGGACAATCGGTTTGATAGTGAATGAGAAATGTAGATAAACGATGACACATAGCATATCAAGGAATGACTGAAAAGGGAGAGATTTGAATGAGAAATAGCCGAAAAAACACAAGTGAGAAATGTATAGCACCAACTTGATAAGCTTTTAGAAGGTTGGAATGTCCGAGAAGATCCAAAAATGAAGATATGTTATGAGGAGGTGCAAAACATAATGCAGAGTTGTCTTGGGGAAGGGGAATACGTGAATGTGGTCAAGAGGAAGCGCTAAATATAAGTAACTTATTACTCTCTCTGAGGGTTCATTACTACGACATTATGCAGTGTAAGTTCGGAAACATGTTCTCCACAGTACACACATATACACCTCCTGAGTGTGATGACTTAACGTGATGATTACATTGACTTCACAGCCTTGAATCACAGCGGCTTGCAACCCAAGGTAAACAAACCCATGGAATACAACGACTTCCAACACTGGAGGAGGGGTCACAGAGCACAACTCTCTCGGAAGCGCGATGGACCTGAGTGCATCATAGTGCCATCATCACGTCCCTCCCCCTCCGCCGCACACAATGAATATCATGAATGGACGCATCAGGGCAATATAATTACCCGGCTGTTTTTCTCGTATTAATCATCATTCATTTAATTATTTTTTTTTTTACGAAAAAGATAAACACGGCCCCACGAATGAAAAATATTTTCTCCTTGATAAAGAGCGGAAGTCGTTCCACAGCAGCTTTTGAAAGGTCGCCAAGACATTATAGAGCCAGCTTTCAGAGAGAGAGAGAGAGAGAGAGAGAGAGAGAGAGAGAGAGAGACCTACATACCAGACAGACTTCAATTAAAACTTTGGCTCCTAGACGTCAGGCTCCCCTTTGAAAATATATTCAGGAAACTCTCAAAGTGCTACTGGTGGACGAACAGGTTTAGCAGTCATACAACTCAAGTAATCGTTTACGATTTTTAGGGGATTAGCAAGAGGACGTTAAATGTATATATATATATATATATATATATATATATATAGATAGATAGATAGATAGATAGATAGATAGATAGATAGACAGAT
>JAYMFT010224499.1:0-11297 GCA_038088735.1 Panulirus argus | reverse complement strand
CATATACACATGTACATATTCACACTTGCTTGCCCCCATCCACTCCTGATGCCACCCCGCCCCACGGGAAATAGCATTGCCACCCCCCACAGAAATGACCTTGAGAAATGTATTTGTTCATATTCTTTTTCATACATATTCACCATTTCCCGCATTAGCGAGGTAGTGTCAAGAACAGAGGACTGAGCCTTGGAGGGAAAATCCTCACTTGGCTCCTTCTCTGTTCCTTCTTTTGTTATATGCACAGTTAGTTTAGATACATTAAGTTATACCACCATATCAGGAGCCAAATATTAGTTTGGTAAATGACCAACATGTACCATAAAACCAGCTTCTTAAATAATAAAGGAAACAGTTAAACCAGACCCAGAATATACAAACCTAAAATACTAAATTCACATCTCACTAACTACAAATAATCATGTAAGCCTTTTTGACAGCTGAAAAAAATGTAAAATCTATAAGGTGTTCTGAGTAAATTAAAGTATGGGCCATCAATATATCATCTGTCCTGTTACCAATATTTGTATGTGTTTAACCATAATGAAATGGATAAGATTTTTTTTATGTGTTTAACCATAATGAAACGGATAAGATTTTTTTCATAATCTTCATTCATTCATCTGCATGTAAAACAGTCCAAGGCCTACCCTTGCTGAAGGCAAGACTACAGCTTGGTGGAAGACTAAAGTGTTCCCCGAGAATGTAAAGAAACTCAAAGTCAGAGTTTGGAATGTCAAAACTTGCCATGTTTGGCTAGCACCAGGCCCTTTGTCCATTGCCCAATTTTTGTAACATCAGCTTAAGGTCCTAGAATTAGTTTATAATGAAACAATAACTATTCAGTGCTGTATTTTTACACAACAGCAATGATTTTCCCTGCAAACTGCAACTCAAATATTCATTTTCATTCCTCTTCACATTTTTCCTCTTTACTACAAGAGATTTTTGTGGTAGGTACATTATTTCCTTCCAAACAATATCTTGCAATTTTGCTCAATTAGAAGGGATTTTAAAGGTCAGTTGGTACATCTGTCACATAGGCCCACTTCCACATGTAAAACATACATGGGTGAGACTATATTTCAATAGCAAAATCAAAAATTTAATAACTCCTGTGGTTTAGATGATACTTTAACTTATCTGAGTTATATTCTATTCTTCAATAATACTAGGATACCCAGACTCAGTGCAGGCAACTCCTGAAATGAAACTTAATGAATTCATTTTTAAATTCATGTGCCTTAATTAGCTCAAAGAAGATTGATCTTATCTAGTTTACTGCCTCTGAAAAGTGCTCAACTCACTCTCTACTTACCTGCTGCTGCCTCCTAATTCTTTAGTTCCTCACCTTCTAGCCTTCCCTTAATGCTACACATAAAAAATGGCAACTGAAGTTAAAATATCATTAATTAAAATTAAAGTGGTTATATCCATACCAGTAAATTGATGACAACTAGCTGATACAATACTTATAAACTAATGAAATAAATGGTATAACTCTAAATATACCAATTCTCATCCTGGCAGCTCTTCTTTTTTAAACACATTAATACTACAGCACCATTTAGTGTTGTGCTACATATTCCCAAACTACACATTATTCTATGAAGAGTAATGATTCTAGTTTATTGTATATGGTCCCCCTTTCTGCTAAATCTCTTTCTCTTTCCCTGCTTCCTGCATCTTCCTCACACCCACTTATTAAAATGAGACAATGAAAGTATTATTTTTGTGAACTATATGCCAATTTCAAAACATTTCATATATTGCTTTGAACTTAACTTTTAAAATTCTGACATGAAGGTGCAAAGAATGATAATTACAAAAATATTTGTGAATAATTCACAATGCACCATCATGTTTTAAATGCAAGGATTGCATAAGACATTACAGAACAATAGGAAACCAAATACATTAATGATTTTGAGCACACTGTATTCTCAAGGTGAATAATAAAGCAGCTGATTTGGAAATAATTATGAGCTATGTACCGAGTATGATCAAATACATAAGTAACCCCACTGTGAATATGAATATGAAAAAAAGGTGAATATGAACTTCAAAGAAGGCATACAGAAAAAAATAATTCAAAGAAAGTTTGTACCCAATATAGAATGTTTAATTATATTTTAACCTTTAGATTTATGTGGGAGTCAGTTTAACCCTGACATCCATTAAACTGGTACCAAATTGGGAACTAACATCCATATATTCGGGCTTCAAGAACCCATTTCTCATATTAATCAAGTCCTGCAAAGGGAGACAGTGATCACCCTGAGGGCAAGATCATTCATTCAAAAGTTAAAGAGCATATACAGTCTTCAGTATTCATAGACTTTATAATGAAAGACATATTTACACAAAGATCACAGTGTAGTCCATGAAACATTTTTCAAGTGCTTGCCATGACACTTGTATAGTTATTTTATGAACTGGTTCATCTAAAAGTCTTTATTACCAACAGCTACATGAGGTCTATTGATGTAAATTGGTGCTACAGCTGTAGAAATAATGCCTTTCTCATCACCATATATATAAGATATAAACCATATATAAGATATAAATATATGATCTGAAAGCCTGCATAACTGTAATGCTTAAAATTTTATGATCCCAATTGTATGGTCAGCCTAAATATCAGCAGTTTTCCACTACATACATACTTATAAGTGCAACTCAATACACTCTTAATAACTCAAATGCATGAGCTGCATCGAAAAAAGAATTCACTTTGAAAATGTTGCAATGACTATCAGATTCTATCATAATGATGGGTCATACAAACCCATCTTTCAACCCTGAAAGCTAAAATCCTCCTATCCAAAGATAGGCATCTTTGATGAGCCAATCATATGGCATCACAACAGGGTTCCAATGCCCCAAGGCAAATTTGAGAGCCTTATCCGTTAATTCTTTGTTACAAAGTAGATGATGAATATCTTAAAATCCATTTTCTTAACATTAATCATTTAAAGTCAGATATTTCCACTTGGAAATTGGTCTTTATCCTTAATCTTATTATTGGCATTATAAAACCACAACATTAATACTAACAAGTTTCATGCAGACTGCAATTTTTTCTCACTTTCATTTACTGAAAAGATATTTGTGCAACTGACAGTCTCTATGCTCCCAGACTCTTAACCGTCATAAGCCACACAGTAAGTTCCACCAAAGCTAATATGAGCATTGCAATACAATAAAAGGTGGCTTCCTCATTTTCAATGACCTCTGGAACTGTTTGTGTAGAAAGGTGCTCCCTCTGGAATTGGCTGGTTCGGTTAGCAGACTGAGAGAAATAATCTATTTAATGGCTCTGATGTGAAGTAAAAAGAGAAGCATTCCATAAGTGCTACAGTGTATCAGTGGGGGTACTAACACTCTCAACACATACATCCTAATCTTAGACTTCATCTAAACTGTAGTGGCTGAAGGTGACAAGTTATACCTTCTTGACCTATGGACCTCTCTGGAGACCAGAATGCTCCTGCAAGTCTTTGGCTTTGGATACAAAACCATGCTCATGAACTTTAAAATAGATCAAAACATTAGAAAAACTATGTTGGCAACATCAACTTTATAGGCTTAGACCTCCTGAACCTAGCCTAATGTAGTACCTGAGACCTATTGTTAAAATATATTCTGTAAATGAATTCTACAAAGATCAGTGAAGACAAAACCAAATCACCTACTTCATTTCTCTTTCTTGAGAGTTTAAATTGGCAAGAGCAATAATGTTTCATCCTACATATACCTGCCAACAAAGCTAAAAGCATGACAATGTAGTACTAGTGAAGTGAAAAAATTACCCCATAAAGGATATAAGCAAAAGAAAAGAGGCGAGGGTTTTACACCTCTATACCAGCTAAATGCCTCCACATGAAGGGTGGGATGTTCTGCACAAAAGGAGACAAACAAGAAAGTTGATCAAACATTAAGAACACCCCATTTGATAATTTCTCAATATAACATTAAATGTGATGAGTACTATCAAATACAACAGTGCTATTACTGTTGTAAGTATAGGTGCAACACATATATATGCAGAAATGAAAAAATGCTTTAAACAGGCAAAAGACACTTCTGAAGTAACTACATTTCCTAATGAAAATGTTACCTTTTAGGGTCAATACAGTGCCATCAACACCACACAAACAAAAAAACAAGCTTTATAATCTTTGGCAACAAAATCAAACAAGTGAAAGTTGAACCTATGCTCATACTATAAAATTTACAAACTCCTCAGCTCATTCCTTTCTCCAGCTATACTTAGTAATTCATTTAATCAATACTCCTCTCACAAACATCCATCAGTAAACACAGCAATTCAAGATGACATATTGCAAAGCCTTCCAACCACAAAACCCATATTTTCAGTATTCTGACTGCCATCACCATCTACCTTTTTTGGATAGCTAATAACACTTTCAATGCTAACTAATAGTATCCTAAACAGAATGAATTATAATCGAAGCAGGCTCCAGTAGAAGTCATTCAAGAGAGTTAAAGAGAAACAAATTCTCTCCTCATGAGAATTTTGGCAATTACCACCCCCAACAGTTTTCTGTAAATGCTGGTGTACTCCAGGGCTCCAACTTACCCCAACTTGCTGTATCTTACACATCAATGAGAAACCACTTCCACCATGAATCAGTGACTCTTATGTACAGCAATGATGTGAATCAACTAACATCAATACGAGACCACCACCTTACGACATAAAGGGAGACATTAACCACATTATGGTATATTGCCATGCCATGGGAATTAAAATGATGTAGTCAAGCCATCTGAAATAAATATCTAATCACTTATTTTTATTACCAAATAACAACCAGAAGTCCCCCTCACCTGTTTATAAACAAAATTCCTACTTCAGTGTTTGCAACGCAACAGAGATACTTGACTTTAACCTCAATAATTCACAGAAAACTCACATTCACACCTAAAATACAGCTGCTATGGTTGGTGGTGCTATCACTCAATTACAGCACTTATGAAACACTGCTTGTTTATGCATCTAATGCTTTATCCCTAGCCTGTAAAACAAATATAATAAAATGACGATAAGATAAAGCTCTGCACTGGACCTTTGGCACAAAGAGGGATGATTTCACATCATCAATAAAAAACTCTTGTCTCCCCTGAACATCTACCTAAAATTATGCGGAGACTTCATAAGCTTTCCTGAATGAGCTAATGGTAAAATCTTGTCTTATCAACAAAATTCAAGATACAAATCCAGAACCATTTCTTTTAAATATACAGAATAATAGTCTACAACACCAACCATACAATACCTTCTGCCTTACATCCTCCTTTAACATGGTCTTTTAAAAATATATAAATGCACATCCTTTACACATAAATAACAATGCTTTATACATATATCAACCTCTTTATGTACAAAAAAATATCATCTAAAATTCATGCACAAAACTCCATATCATTTAAACAACAACCTATGCAATTTCATTCTGGCTGACTTCCCCTATTATGAAAATTTCCTTCCTCATTACAGTTTTAATCCATTTTTGTATCATTAACTCCTTTTCCATTTACAGTGGATGTATCAAATGCAAAGAGGCACTGCATCTCTTGCAGGAATAATTTTTGAAGAAATAGAGCTCACAACCACAATTCCACAGGTTGGCAAAAGGCATGACTAACCAGTTTCCTAGGAGAAACATTGTCTTTAAATGCCTCTTTATCATCTTTGTTAAAGGCTGCTCTTTTATACATAGTCTACTCTACTGTGTTGCTAATCTGCTAATCAACACAATGCTTTCTGTTCAACTTGAGTTCATGGAAGCAAACACCAAAATTGTTATATTTGCCAAAGGAAACATTTAAATAAAACTAACCGTTTCATTAGGGTGAACCAAAACTCTATATAAGCAAATAGGAAGTTGCTTAGTTTGAGTTACAAATGAAGAAACAAGCAGTATTCTTTAGTAATTGTTTTTTAGGCTACTGTTGGAAGATGGGTAATAGCAGAGGAGTTTAAAGAAAATTTTGAAAAGCTCAGACATTAGGATGTGGGAAAATAATCAATTTGAGATGCCTTGATGCGGAAAGAGAATGTGAAGGTTCTAGCCATGCTCTAGAGCCTACAAAACTACCAGGCAAGCAATTATGAGTTAAGGTAACTGGAAGTGCTATTCATACTGACCAAATATAATCCCACAAGATGTCTAAGGTCAAATGGATACAGTATATGAAATGGTTCAAACTGGAACTCTGCTTACTGAGACAGACTTATATTATGATTAACATGAAATACTTCAATGTTTATGAGAGTCCTGGTGTCACCCAGGACCTTTCTAATGACTCCTGCAGCCTAAGCTTGCACTACTTTCAGTAGCATGAAAATATAGACTCCTTAAGAGTAATAGGTTCTTTGAAGATTCTGTATTCCCTGTAATACGGCCCCCACCAAAGTTTACTTTACACTTGTGGTGTAACCTCTTATAGGCCATTACCATATATTCAACAGAAAGCTATCATTCATGATGATTTTATGGGAAATAAATCTGTCTGCCTTGGTTTGGACAGGAACAAGGCCTATAATTTATATGCTTGATGTTTCACTTGCCAAAACCAATATCAGTAAAATGCAAAATTCTATGATAAAAAAGTAAATGATAGAATGGATGATTGCCTCAAGAATCAAGCAAATGTTAAGAATTGGGTCATTAATGTAAAAACACCTTTTAGTTATATCACAAAAACCTAGGTTATATGGGAGAGCAAGGATAAAGCTTTATGTATTCCTAAGAAAATGGTGTCTACATGAAATTGTATATATACTCAATGAAAATTTTGAGTTCTAGTTCCCATCTTGGTTATGAGGAGTCTTAAACAGTGTGAGATACTGTTACACCAGTCTCTGTTCTGATAGTCAACCCCAATATACAATTAAGACCTATATCTCAACAGTCTTATGAGTAATACCAGTTATGAATATTCCATGGGGGAATACTATGGTAAACAGTGTTTCTTGACGTTCTCTTATAAGCTCTGCATACGATAATAGGCATAAGGCTGGTTTAAGGATGTTACTTTCTTTTTATTATCAAGACCAATGGCTGTATAACAAAGCCCTAGAATATACCCTCCAGCTTGATTAAAAGCTATCCCATATACTGATAAATGGTATAATCAGATACCAGCTTTTATGCATCTCTCTATATATCTACTCATTTCTAGTATACCATTACACCTCTGTTATTGTGTAACCTTATCATGTCTGGTGTTGGTGGCCCAACAGCAATCCAAAGAAATTTTCTTGAAGAATTGTGCAGAGTGGCTTAGTTACAAAACAAGTGAGGCAAGCACATCCCCCATGTATTATATGAAATCAAACAGTAAGAATTTACAAATCAGTGACGGTAATCTAATATCAGTCACTCTGATTAAGGAAAGAGTAAATGAGAATAAGCAGAACTAAAACAAACTCAGAAATACCTCAGGCCATGCAAAGTCTGAGAGTGTACAAAAAACTAATCAGAGGAAAAGCAATTAGGATTACAGTGGGAGAGGAGAAAGTTTCTACAGTGATAATCCTGTACTACAACAGGTTACTTGTATTACTGTAGTCATGGGCTAATATCTATACCATAAGCTTTTAGTATTCTTACCATTAATATCACTATATCAATATCATTATCACTAATCATCATGGACTACAGTAATATCATTCACAACATACTGATAGCCATGAAGTAAGCCAGTTAAAGAAACTAGTTGTCTGTGGTTGTTCATAGATTTGAAAAGAATAAATAATAAACTATGGTGATATATGATATGAAACAAATAAGAACACAGTACATAAACTTGTGCTTTAAGGAATACAAATCATTTTGTTTCTGACATAATCTTTGGGAGTATCAGTGGGACTGGAAACATTTGTAATTTCTGTTAAGGGAAGACACTTTGGGATTTTGGTCATATTCTCTAAATGACCACTACTTATCAGTGTATAAAACTTTGGACAACATTTAAATCAACATAATTTGTGCACTTGGTAGTACATGATAAGCTACTACTAACAATCTAAACTGCAAGAAACTTGGTAACTGATACCAGGTCAGCAGTACAGCACAGCCTAAAGCAGGACTTGGAAAGCAAAAGTAGCAACCTCAAAGTTTAATTTGTTATGAAGAAGATAACCATTAAGTATAGTAGTTCTCCAATGCTTTATTTCAGTACTATGTTTTGAGTTAGGATGTGAAGATATACTGGAACAGCGCCACTTCTAATTTTCTCTGATTAACATTGCTTTGTAATGAAAAACCACTAGAATAGTTGATCTTTCTCAAATAAGAGGATGCCTAAACTTTAACAGTGAGAATATCTAATTCATAGGTAATTTTACTATCTCACACTTTCAGCATCATATCTGCAAATGTAATTTCGTGCATGCAATACTTTACCATGCCGTATATAAAGCTCTGACTCTATCCCATACCAGACACATAATATAAGAACATTCAAGTTTACCTTGTGCCAGTATTTCAATCAAGAAACTAATCTGATAACACTGATCAGAGGTTAAAACAATATAAGCCCGAGAACTAGCAGCCTCAAGAAAATGGCATAAACCTAAATAGCGGGACTCCCTTAACCTTTAAAGTTTTTTAAAATTCTAGATGAAAGTAAAGCATAAAGATCCAAAAGGAAGCTTCAATAACAGCAGGCCTCTTAATCAATTAACAAATAAGTCTACTTGGTATTTGACTCCTGAAAGTTTACTTCCAATCAGGTAGGTGCTGTCTAAAACTGATCTCACTCTGATACAGCATTTGGGAACAGTGTCACAATGTCTTTGTGACAAACTTTAAAACTGATATATCAAGTACCCTCATCATCAACTTTTTCATCAATATATGGTTTTTCCCCAATTTTGTAGTAGATCTAATATAAAAAGAAAGATAAAGGTAAAAATAAAATGCTAATGCACTTTTTAAAACCTTGTGACTGGTATTCTAGGCCAGGGATAGACCATGAGCGCCACCTCCTCCAGGTCCCTGATGAATAAACGGATCCACAGCTGTGCCAAAGGGTCAGGACTTAGGGGCAACTTTGTGGATGTGGACCTGGGGTGGGCGAGGATGGTCTCAGGGTTTCCTCAGGGACGCCTTTGTCGAGACATTCGCTGAAGGAAACAGCCTTTGAAAGATGCAAGGCGTACATCAATCTCCCCTTCTTCTAACTGTAAAATGCAGGATAAGTATACAATACAGCGTAAATGAGGATGCAGTATTAAACAAGTGCACAGCCTTATTAAACTGTTTGAATTAAAAAATCTTGATTCTCAAGAATAAATACAGAAACATTTTCCACTCAGTTACAATGTCTAACTGGGCATAGCAGAAAAGGTTAGACAAAGAGGAAAAGGAAAAAGTGTGAAGGTCAAATGGGAAGAGAAGAAAAGGGGAAATAATTATGGAGGAAATCTCTGTGGAGTTTGTGCTTGATGCGCATCTATGAAAAACACCATGTGGACATGTCCATCTAAACAGAGGTTATCTAATAGGGCAGTTTGAATCTATGAACTATACCTATGTTTTCACCTCAAATCACTTATTTGTTATCCTAAATCTAAGCTTTCATGACCCTTTAGTCTAACTGGTGAAAAAGGTAGGGAACAGGGTGATAAATGCATTGATAAACAATGCAATGTATTTGTTATATTAAATATATAGGTGAAAACGTCATGTATATCAAATATATTGTGTAATGTCAGAATGGATTTGGTGCTACTTCATGCTTTACTTCTTGGTTAAAACCTGACTAATATATCTGAAACCAAAGGCATCCCATCTTAGAGTTCAAATTTTATACATAAATAGGAAATATTCTGCTTATGTGTACAAAGCACAGAGAACTAATTGATGAAACCATAGATGCAAAATCATGAATCATTAAATCACATTCAAAAAACCATTTAAATGGCAGAGGTCTTATAGGTACAACATCGAAAATCTGAAATGCATGGGACTTGGACACTACTGAATTTTTTTCCAATTTCTGAGTGTATCAAAAAAAATTACACAAAAATAATCTTATTTGCTGTGCATTCAGTAAGTCTTAACTAGGTTCTCCCACCAATACAAAAATATACTTCTCTTGTGCTATTTTTTATAACTGTTGTTGCAGTATGTTTGCATTATGATGTACTGTTTTCCCTCATGAAATCATTACATAGCAGTCTCTTTTTCAAGCTATAATTTTTGGTCAAATAATTCTGAAACAATAAATGAAATTTCTATTGCCTACGATGACTTCTCAAATTGAATCTTGACTGAAGACTGAGGTGGAAAGGGCAGCTGGCAATTAATGCAAAAATATTCTTCTTTAGGGGGAAATGTAATCTTGGAAAATTTTGCATATTTCTAGTGTTTCCAGAATTGATATGTCCAGATTTCTTTATATTGTACCCGTACTACACAGAATTATGATAATGCAAGTTACAGTGCAGAAATAGTACTGAGGGGCCTAGTCTAATCCTGAAATAGTAAACTGATGGATTAAGATACATGAAAAAATAAGGAATTTTCAGTTTTTGTAATTACTATAAAATAACTCTGGTGCACAATAAGTTACACATCTCTTCTCTTAACAATTCAAGTGCAGGAAGGATTGTACCGTTCTCTTCACAATTTCTGTGTCATAAGGCAAAAGAATAGTTGAAATGCTAAATCATTTGTAATGGCCTTACACTTTCATACTTAGCAATCTACCAGGAAAATACTGAGTACACTCTTAAGGAGTTATTACAGACATGGATTATGACAGGCGCAATCTTAAATGCTTCATTCGTGAGGAAATCGCATTTTACATTAATGTGGAAACTATATATATCTATAATGCAATATATGTCTTAGTTATGAAAAATATGTGAACTGAAGACTTACTTCATCATGAGTGTAGATGTCCAAATAGCAGGAAGGTGATACACACTGGCGAACACAACGGGTGTGGTGAACTCCACGAAGCTCTAAGCACCTAGGCGACTGAGCACATGCTACTTCATACTCTGACCATACCTTTTCCTAAAGAAAGATAGGGTATATTACCCAATGCCCACAGGGATTCTCAGGGCAAAACAGTAAGCCATTACTTTACTATAGTATGAACTTATTGCCAAGTACATGGACATTTCCTTTCCCAGAGATTTTAGTCATGGACAGAAGTCTTCATCAGAGTTATGCCCTGTATCTTATAAAAACAAACAAAATGAAAATAGAAAATACTAAAAATGATGAAGAGTGTGTACATATGTAAAAAAA
>JAYMFT010224488.1:0-11298 GCA_038088735.1 Panulirus argus | reverse complement strand
ACACACACACACACACACACACACACACACACACACACACACACACACACACACACACACACACACACGCACGCAGACAGGTGTTGTTGGGATGGTGTTGAGGCAAGTGTTGTTGTGTGGGTCTCCTGTAGGGAGAGCGACAGGTGTGTCAGCCGGGTCACTGAGCCTAATGAATGGGATGTTTACACTGTTCACTCCCCCCCCTTTTCCCCGTCCCCCCCCCCACTCCCTGTGCCGTCCCTCTCTTCTATTATTCATCGTTTCTGACCTTAATTTTTCATGTTTCTTGTTATTCCCCCTTTTTTCCCTCTACGCCTCCCTCCCTTATCCCTATCTCCTCTCCCCCTTATCCACTTTCCTTTTCCTTGCCTCTTTCCCACCTCCTGCTCGTTCAACCGCACCCTTCCAGTGGTTATCTATCTTCTCTCTCTCTCTCTCTCTCTCTCTCTCTCTCTCTCTCTCTCTTCTTTACCCTCCCCTCTCCCTTCCCCTTCCCTCTTCTACCCTCCCCCTTCCCTCCTCACCCTTCCCCTCCTTCCCATCCTCTACTCTCCCACCTCCCCACACCTCACCCCCCCTTCCCTCTATGTGTGTTTGCCATCGTCCCCTCATCCAGCGGGTGAATCATCCTTGCCTCATCCAGCAGTGTGGTCCGTTACTGACCAATCAGCGGGGGAGTCGTGCTTACGTCATCCGTCGGGTGGTTCATTATCAACCAATCAGCAGGCGAGCCATGCTTACGTCATGATCATTGACGGCCATTCAGCAAGAGAGTCGTGCTTACGTCAAGATCATTACCGACCAATCAACAGGCGTACCGTGCTTACGTCAATATCATTACTCGCCAATCAGCGGGCCAGCCGTGCTTACGTCAAGATCATTACCGACCATTCAACTGGCGAGGCGTGCTACGTCAAATCACAGACGGCCAATCAGCGGGCGAGTCTCCCCGCTGGTGCAACAGTACCATTACATGAAGGGGAAGATGATTGTAACTGGATTTTGTGTCCTCCTTTAATGATGGCGCGGGGCAGCTGGGTGACAATGGGCCGGGATCTTCACGCGTTTTCCTTTGTACCTTACAAGTCCCGATGTAGAGATTTCGTTTCCTTGCGACGATGTGTGTAACACGCGAAGGAAAAAATATCCACAAATCTGGTAAATTACATCGTACAGAATGAAAATGGTTCGTTGATAGTAACGATGATAATTATGATAAGGGGAATGTTATTTGTATAATGCTGATAGTAATGATGATACCCAGTAATAAGACTAGAGAACAGTTGCGATAAAGATTATGATAAAGATAATGATAATAATAACAGTTATGATAATATGTTTATTGAATTAACTTTAGCCAAAGGCTGCAAACATACAGAGAAAATACGCCCAGTGAAGACAATGGGGTGTGTGGGATTGGGCAGGGGGTGAGGGGGGGGGAGGTGCTATACACTCAGCCCCAACACAAACAGCGATGATCATCATGGCCGGGAGGAGGAGCAGGGTCGATGATGCTGTTGTGGTGCCCACCTACAACCTAGGGACGATGGATATCAGGCGGCAGGAGGTGACGGTGGCTAGGGTGGTGCAGCCGCTTTTCCCCTATGCGTTACACGTGATGGTTGGAGGGAGTCGGGAGGAGCAAATGTGTTGAGTGTCTCTTGACAGGTGGTGCAAGAGGGACCCCTTGCATGCCCTTCTCTGCACTTACGTCTTTCCAGTGGCCCTTGTTATGTGGCGGGAAAGGAATCTGCAGAGGATGTTGAGACGACAGCTGGATGATTTGACGACGGTGATGCGGACGTGTTCCTTCCAGCTTGGTGGACTGGACAACCTGGAGGGGACCGAGGCCTAGTGAGACAGCTGGGGTGCGGGACTGGGTGGAAGCTGAGCCGATGTGGATGACTGTGGTTTTGGCTAACGGTAACGACAGTGGCGGTGGTCCAGTTCCGGAGGTTGTTGTAAAAAGGATGTTCTAGTGGGTGGTGTGGGCAGGGAAGGCTTTACACCCGTCGCCTGGCTCTGATGGTATGGTCGTCGACCTCCTTCCGTCGTGCAGGAGCGTCATCCATCGGGGTATCATTTATAATGATGTGGAGGGACGAAAGGACCCCGTCTCTGTTACCGGTGGAACACCACCATATGCGGGGGACTGGAAGGAGGAGGAGGGAGGGGATGGTCCCTCGGAGGGAAGGTGAGGTGCGCGGTCGCCGCTAGGGAAGGGAAGGAAGCTGGTTCGCACCCAGCCAGCATCACTGATCATCCTGAGAGAGAGAGAGAGAATACCTGCTTATCTAACGTGTATCCAGAGTGGTTTCAGATTCTTTCGGATCCCTTTCAGTTACTTTCTCAATGACAGAGGTTGGAATTACCCGTGGCGGTCGGGCTGAGGTTTGAGGTTAGGGGTTCAGAAGGCTGGGTTCCGATACGGGACTCTGCTTTGTGATTTATTAGATTTTTTCCATAGTTGTTTTTCATGAGTTTGTGTGTGTGTGTGTGTGTGTTTCCATCGTCTCTCCCTCTCTTCGTACGCCAATACTGTCCATCACCATTATCACCACCACTTATTACCACCAACACAACCACTGTCTCCACCACCACCACCACACCACATCAGGTCGGAGCCTTGGAGACACCCAGGCGCACGCGCGCGCGCGCAGATCATGTAAACATGTCCCGTGCCGGGGAGTGTTTTGGAACGATGTTCAGCCGTGTTTATCGAGTGTTAAACCGGGTGTCGAGCGGCGTGAACAATTCGCCTCATTACTCTCCCGTGCGGGTCTCCTCTTATCTCGGCTTCTTCGCCCAGATGGGAGCGAGGCAGGCCGTAATGCTGACCGTGTTTGAACTCAGTCGCTATCAGCCGACACCAGGCGGAAGGAGGAGCCGTGGGTAAATCTGCTCCCGAGACCTTAAGAGGCCGTTTAAGGGGGGGTAAATCTGGGTAAACTTAAAGGTTAATTTGGGTAAACTTGATGTCCACTTTGGGGGTTAAGTTAAGGCAAATTTGAAGTCACTCAGGGGTGAGGTGTATGCCGGGGAGGGAGCCACAGTGTGTGTGTGTGTGTGTGTGTGTGTGTGTGTGTCTGATCGTTCGTTCTTCCAGGGAGCAATTTCAGGCCGGGTGTATATATATGGCCACTTTGGGGTAGGGAGGTAGGGGGCCGCTAGCCCTACCGTGACGGAGGAGGGGACGTTATGTCAGGATTTCCACACTGTCGTGCCGGATGATCATATAGTGTGGATGTGGATGAATGAGTATATATAGGTAGGTAATGATTTGGATCATAAATTATTTGACAAGTATTCAGTAACAGTTTTTTCTTTCTCTCTCTTGATGCAATACATAAGAGGCAAAAATACACAATGCTGCGTCTTATGGTCACCATTCAGGTGAAAGGAAATATACGTCAGAATAGTGGATGGTGTCCAGAACGTAGGCAGGAAAGAGTAACGTGTACTTGTCTGGGGAGTGTAGTTTCAGATGGGCTTATGTCTGGTGGGGTGGTAGTTAGAACTGGGTAAGGAAGAAGGTTTATCACTGCGTGTCGGGTTAATTCGTTGTGAATATGCTTTGTCACTGTCGCAATTGTTAGGGAAGGTGGTGGAACTGTGAGTATAGTTTCCGTAGCGTGAGGCAGGGGTCAGTTTTCTATTCCTATTCAGAGGTTAACGGTTGATTATGGATGGAATGGTTTTGGTGAGAAGGTTCCACTGTTGTTCAAAGACGTGAGTGTCAAGTTTGAGATGAGATTATATTAGAAGTATTTTCGTTTCATTGTGTTCGTGGTGAGTGTAGCAGTTAGGCAGCTAGTCATTGGTCTAAGGCAAGGGTTAGGTTGGAGCGAATGTCTTGCTTGAAGAGGACACTAAATAAGTGCTTTGATAGCGTTTATATTGTTCATGGCCTTTGTGTTGATATTTGTGGTGTGAGGATTGAAAATCATGTATGTCATATATATATATATATATATATATATATATATATATATATATATATATATATTCACACAAGTTAACCAAGATAATCTGTAATAACTGTCGTCCTGCCGTTCATTCGCTTTATTGATCCGACGGTACCATAACTTTCTGTTTTTTGTTCTTCTCTCTCTTCTGTCTTTACTAAGGATGACTGCAACTTTCCTTCACCCTCTGCTGCACCTCCCAGTAATGCTACACCCCGCGCTATCGTCTGTTTTCGTGAAGTACTGTGTATTGTGTGGACGACATCCCCACTTGGGTTTCCGCGGTGTTGCGCCTGTGCTTGCTCGTCTGTTCCGCTTTTGCTCAAAAACCAAGTCTTTTCCTTCCTCTTGGAAACATGCATTTTGATACAGTCTATTCCAGGGAAGGATGATCATTCTGACCTTTCCTACAGTCATCCCGTTGCTCAAACTTCTGCAGTTTCCAGTCTTTGAGTTTCCTCTCGACTCCCGTTTCCTTAGGCATCTTAGATCTCACGGTCTTCTTTCTGGTCATTGATATAGCTTCCGCAGTGCGAGATCGGCGGGTAATATCCTTCCCCGATCTAAGTAGTGTCTGAGACTTAGAGGAATCCTGTGCTGTAGTCATTCATATATACCGAAAGCTTTTGGACGATACAGTCTCGGTGTCCGATCCTCTATTGCGCCCCCACTCTCGCTAGTTTCTCGCACATCTGACCTCATCCCTGGCCGGCCTGTGTCTCCGTAATTGTAACGTGTAGCCATAACAAATCAGTTGACGTCGCTTTCACGAAACGAATTCTTATTTGCCTCTGTCGTCAGACCAATGAGCGGTCTGTTTACCTAGTGCATTTCACGTGCTCTTGCTATTGACCAATCACCGTTGTGCTTACATACGGACCCTTTGTATGCACAGTCATCAACCAATCACCGTCGTGCTACTTTGGGGACTTTAACGTGTGTTTGGTCAACAGCCAATCAACGCGCCGCTTACACGCGAGCTCTTTCGCCTGATTGGTTATTATCAGCCAGTCATTGTTGCAGTTAGCATGAACACAGACTGTCGTATGTGAATGGTCGTTAACCTATCATTTTCGCCCTTACAGAAATCCTCTGTGGTGCGCCCGACTACTGTGTAACTCGGTGCACGACTGTACGACCCTTGAGCACGACGGTACGACCATGAAGGGTCAAGATGAAGGTCTCTCCATCATACCCAAGGGTCGTCCCATCGTGCTCAAGGGGTTAAAGGTCTGTCCAGTGAAACTGGTGAAGCTGCGACAGATCGCCGCCGAGATGGTTGTGGTGTTGGTGGTTGGCGGCTGGTGGCAGCTTTCTCTAGGGTTTCCAGACGCCCTTTTATGGTGATTGCGTGGGTGGGGGGGTGGTAATGGGAGGGGAGGGAAAGTATTTGGTGGTGGCCGGAAGATTGTCGTAGTTGTGGTGGGTGGTGGTGGTGGTGCAAGGAATGGGAGGGATGTGATGGACGATTGTGGTTGTTGTGGTGATTGTGGTGGAAGGGACGTGAGTGTAGTGATGGACGATTGTGGTTGTTGTGGTGGTGATGGCGTTGGCTGAAGATCGTAGTAGTTGTGGTGGGAGGAGAGATTTAGGTGGTGGTGTTTGGTATTAATGGTGATGGTGGTAGCGGTCGACATGAGGAACTACCGTTGTGGTATAGGCGGATGATTGTGGTTAATGTTGCTGGTTAAAGATTCTGGTAGCGATGAAGATAGTGGTGGTGATTGTGTTGCGGGTACTGAGTTGATGTTGGTTGTATAGAGAGGGGCTGTGATAACGATGCACATGGGAAAGGCAGATAACAGGAGACCTCACGGTCTGTGTGTCGAGGTCACATACTGGGGGGACAGTAAGAGTACCCTACATTCTCTGTCAATTTAGATGGAGGCGAGATAGTAAAGTGTGAGGCTCCTCCTCACCCACCACTCCCTCCGGCACACCATCCGGCAGTAAAGTAGCAGCGAAGGAACGTATTATAGGGGTGGTATACTAACAAAGAAATTACATAGGAAAGGATGAATGCAAAATACACTAATTCGGCCGCTGGACGTACTGAAGAGGAAATATTTGAGCCTAAATCTGTCGAGAAAACATCATGAAATTCGTGCATGAAATACTCTCGTTCAAGAAGAGGTTTTTTGGCCGATGATCATTGTCATTAAAATATTTGTCTAACCTTGATTTAAAGGTATTGAGTGTCGTCGCCTCCACAGCATCCTGTTGCAGTGTAATCGTATTTTATAACTAGATCGCTGAAAAAATTTAGCGTACGTTGTATTGCATTCTTTCACTTCAGGTTTATGCCATTTTTTCTGACCATTCTGTCTTTTTCTAATTTGAGGAAGTTATCTTGGGTTATGTAACCTAAATTATTAAGTATTATGAAACGTTCTATTAAGTCTCTTGGAAAGGAGCACTTTTTAGAGAAAATTATTCGGGAGTGTGGGAATCAATTTTGTTGCTTTTCTTGAAATTAGTTCTAATTTTTCTTAGTCTTTCTTAAGCATGGTGACCAGAACTGATCATTGGATTTTTAAACGAGGTCTAAGGCGTTTTATAAAGTATAGTGTCGTTTGTTTTTTTAAGTTTCTGTTTCAAGGTATAAGTCCTTATCATCCCTTGTTCTTTTTTCTTGTTCAGGTGATGGGTTACCGAAGTGCATTGGTGTCTTGAGTCTAAAGCCATGAAATTGTTGGTGCACTGGTCATTTGACATGGTTGTGTAAGGATCATAGAGTCAGAACGCTCTTCACTAATCTTCCTTTTGCATGATACAAGAGACCTGTCGCAGTCTTGACCCCCCGTCAGTGTATACGTCACATGCTGACTGACCCACGGCTGACAGCGAGTGGCCGGAGGTCAGACTAAAGCTGTGGGGTGTGTTCCCTCCCTGAATGTGTGTGGCTGGAGGGACGACGGGTGTCGGGAGTTGAAGACTTTAGGAAGGGCTTCCTGAGGGAGGCCCTTGGGGTGAGGAGGACAAGAGAAAGTTGCAGGAAGAGAGGATGAGTAGGAGGACACAAGATCCCTTGGGCCCCAGCCAGGTACCGCAGTTTAGACACGAAAACCGAGGTAGTTGGCTGCTTGGTTGTTTGGGTTGCTGGCCCACCAGCTGCCAGAGTCACTGAAGCCGTCATGATAGCCCCACCAGCAAAAGAAATCTCTGACACCTTCGTCAGGTGTTAAGGATCATTCCAAAGCTACAAAAATCCTCACTGAGCAAGTTGCCCTTGAAATGATAGAATATTCAGCAGTTGTTTAAAGAGAACGGAAACTTTTGTTTTTTGTTAAGATTATATTCTTGATATAATAGTTAGACAAACAGCTTATTGCGGATGTGTTAGCAGTAGAGATAATCGGTTATTTCTTTTTTTTATTCTTTTTAAAATGCCAAAGAACTCATTTACCCAGGATTATATTAAAATACGTGAGGGGGAAGGTCCAATCTGCTTCAGACACAGATAACTAAGATTACCTTTAAATAGAAAACGTAATTATGGATATCTGTTCCTTGAAATTCCTGCCTGGGTTACCTGTTCTGGGCAATGATGAGTATTGTAGATTCGTGTTATTAGTTTTTATGTACCTTTCCCTTTCCCCTCCTCTAGAAATATGATTTACTTTACCAGATCCAATTATCATCTATTGATTAGCCAACGACCCTTCACGTGTTGCCAGATGCCTCCCTGTGGTCGTGGGAGAGAGTTGACACATCGGCCGTGGTAACAGTGGCAAGGTGGTTGCAAGAGTTCCCTGGGAAGTGATGATCTGGTGCCCCACTGGTGATGAAGGTGGTGAAGTGGGTAGTGGTGATGATGAGGGAGGAAGTGGGAGGACCTGGTGGTGCCACGGTGCCAGACCCGGGCGTGTTGTTGAGTGCCATTCAGGCTCTTCCGTAACGCAGTACCACGGAGGTGGAGTCCTGTGCCCAGAGTGGCTGCTCAAGTGCGACTCCACTCAAGGCCAAACTTTTTGTATCTCTCGAGTGCCACTCATATGAAGCCTTGCCTGGGTGTCACGTAAAGTGTCATTCGTGTGTTCCTTTACTACAGTGTGTCACAAAGGCTTCGTTCATATGTAGCTTTACTAAGTGTCACATATGAATCACTCATGTGTAGCTTTACTGCATGTCACGTGCTAAAATAAGTCACCATCTTGGCATCACATACGCCTGACAACGTCCACTTATGGTACCATAAGACACATATACATTACAGTACTGTATTCTTACAGTTACGTAAGCTGTAATGCATATGTAAAGTGGCTGTGATGTATATTTCCTCATCCACATTTCTCAGCGCACAGTTTGCGATGCGTCTTTCTTAATGAGGGATTTCTTCAGAGGCTATTTCAGATGAGGAATCTCGTTTCCTCATCGCTAATTAGAGACAAAATGTGGGAAGCTGGAGGCTGGATCGCATATTTGCCCCCGGGAGTTACGCATCCGGGAGACACTAAACAAAATGTTGACATTCCGGGACTGGAAACTACTGGCTGTCCGGCCTGTTATTACCGGCCGTGTGTGTGGTCGTACACGGGACACGGTGTAATGAATGGTCGCACGGGGGAATTATACGGTCCATCACGTGTGTCGTCCAGCCTCGCCTATGATTCGTCGCTGGACCTGACTTTCTCCCTGGTAGCTTCCGTTACTGCCTATAACGCGGTCTTATGCCCTCCTGTCATGTGCCAGTGCGTTATTATGTTCCCCTGGATAGACCAGACACTGGGAGGGGCGTGTGTGTGTGTGGTATTAGGTCCCCATTTCACCTGGACCGCACCTGTGTATGGTGGGTTCTTGGTCCAGCCTCTTCCTCCTCCTCCTCCAGCTGCTATGCTGCCGCTGGTGTGTCTCTGATCCGAGGGAGTCGCTGCTGGTGGAAGCCCGTCTGTATCTTCTTGCTCCTGCAATGGTTTGTTGCCCGTGGTGAGTGCAGGGCAGGAGACTACTGGACTGTGAGTGCTTGAGGGATGTACGAATCAACTTCTGTCAAGTGCACCTCATTTTCGTTTCTTCATGGGAGGGGAGACCTGTTTTGTGGTCTGTTGAGGACGGGTGTTCTTCATGGTCTCCTTCACTGAGAGGCAGGGGTGCGGGAGGTGCACCACCCTGAACACTGCTCCCGTGTTGATAAGAAGGGCAGCGGCGTTTCTAGGGTCTGTATCAGTGAGGGGCGGAGGCTGGACACACTTCACGGTGTTCCAGTGACTGTCAGGGGGACAGCCATACTCCACAGACTGTTCCAGATTTTGTTAGATAGGTGTGTATGCCTATTATATTGTTCTAGCCACAGTTGGAATGGTGTACATAATACAGTGGCTGTTCCAGCAAGAGTCTGAAGGGCAGTCATACGCAGAAAGGTTGGAGTAAAGAGTGTCATGGAAAGGGAGTCGCCCAGACCTCGAAAGCCGCCCAGCAGCCGCTATGAACTGGGCCAGATCTCTCAAGAGGCTTCCGTCGGCTTATTGTCCGCATTCCCGGCCCCGCGAGGCGTGAGCAATGTGACGCCCGCCTCGGTAAATATCCTCCGCCCCGGCGCGCCTTCTTCTCCCCTGCCCCTTTCATCCCCTCTTCATCGAACCAACTGCCTTGTTGCTCCCCTCCCTGAAGAGTCTCCTTCCTCCCCACCTCTGGTCTCCTCTGATCCCTCGTACATCCATCCATGTGTCCCATTCCTTGATCTTTAAACATTCTTCATTCCCTTTTTCATTCCTATATCCTCAGCCTCGCCTCTTCGTTCTCCCTTTCTTGACCGTCTGCAACATTCATCACCTGGGCTGCTTCCTTATTCCTCCTCCTCCTCCTCTTCCTCCCGCCATTTCCGGTCGCTCCAACCACTCCAAAGTCATAACTAATTTTCCCCCAGGTGGGCTGGCCGCATGAGCGGCGTCACATTCAATTAATTACCCGATGATGTCATTGATTTTAGGGATTGGATTGAATGTCGCACCAGTTGGGTGTTGAAGCCTCGATCCTGCCAGCCCGTCAGCCTGCCCCAGGGGTCCGGTGGACGCAGTGGTGGAATACCTCGGTAATTTGCGTATTCCCCGATCCGTCCAGTTAGAGCGGCTGAATTGATTGGAAAATAAAGTGGCTACGTTGCCCCGGCTCCAGCTCACAAACACGCTGGTTATGTTGCAGATCATCCATGGAGGGTATGAAATGATACGGAAAATGTTCCACTTCTCTTGGGAAGGAAGTGATTACTCGGCTCCGTGATATAAGCCTTGGGAACTTAGTTACATAACTCGCGGGTGGAATTCTTGATTATCATTATGAAAGATGTCTTGCTGTAATATTCGTAGGTTCTGCGTTTTCTGTGGTTGTTTCCCACATCTCGTGATTGGCCGTTCATCGATCGCGAGGAAGACAGCCGGCGGTTAGCATGGCATGACGGTCACCAGTGGGCTGAGGGTATGTCGCAGGAACGACCCACTGGGCGGGGGCAAGGTCCTGGGATATTGCCTTTATTCAGTTTTTGGCCGAAGTGGATACAGTCTTGAAGAAGGATTTGCAAAGGCTTTCGACTACTCTCAAGGAAACGCTTGGCGGCGATGGAGACGGAGACGAAAGGTATTTTGATTCGGTATATATTCCTTTTCTATAAAAAGTGGGAATACTCAAGTGTCGTAAGGTGCAAAGGAAGTGGGGGTTTGGGGGATGGCAGACGGCGGGTCAGGACGACACAGGAAGGACACGGTAGGTAGGCACGGTAGATATAAGGTCATTAGTGAGGGAACCGGTCCGTAGGGGAGAGGGGAGGAAAGGAGAGGAGGGAGGTGCACCTGGGGAGACGACCGTGACTGGGGTTGGGATAGAGGGAGAGGGAGGTGGAAGGGAGTCTGACAGATGGGGAGTACATGGGAAGGAGAGATGACAGGAGGTCTCTTGGTCCAGGGCGAGGTTATCTGCAGGAGTGTTGTCATACTTTCCCAAGTTCCTCGTCATGTTAGAGACAGAGGCGGGACAGTGAAGTTGAGAGCATATATCCATCCATCACTCCCTTCGGCACGATAGCCAGCATGAAGGTAACTAAGAGGGAGCGCCATGTAGTATGGAAAGGGATCATGCAGTGGAAATTTCATAAGTAAGTGTGAATCGGAAGCTTTCTGCTGACGGGGAAGAGACTGAGATGGGAGGAAGGTGAGAGGTATTACGACGCTGGACTTTAGTACCTCATCATCTTCCACAGCATCAAGCTTAACGGAGAATAGTGTCCCCTGGGATTCAAGGAAGCCAGGATTTTTTTTTTTTTCTTTTTTTTTGTTGAAGGCTCCAGTCACGGACAAAAGTCCACATCAAGGCCGGGCCCTAATTGAAATATAGAGAGAGT
>JAYMFT010224477.1:0-11298 GCA_038088735.1 Panulirus argus | reverse complement strand
AAAAAAAAAAAAAAAAAAAAAAAAAAAAAATATATATATATATATATATATATATACATGCTACATATGTTTATAAGCCCAAAGCTTCCATAAATATGACTGCTACATATGTTTCACTCAAGGAGTTGCACCGTGAAAATAGCATTACTTTCCACTCTCTAAAGAACAGTCAGCAGATTTGGCATGACTTGGAATCTAACCAATTAAGACGGATGCGAAATTTTTTCATAGTTAAATAATAAAGGTAAGCGAGAATGTCGTGGGATACCAGTGCAACGTTCTCTCTCTCTCTCTCTCTCTCTCTCTCTCTCTCTCTCTCTCTCTCTCTCTCTCTCTCTCCTTAGTGAAATTCAGAGCAATGATAATTTATAATCTGTTCAAAGAGCGAACACTTAACTTCCTTTACTGGCTGGTGACTGCTTACACTTCACATACATTCATCGTCTATAAGATGAAATGTGGGCTAACTCGTCTCGTCAGGGACCAGACACATTATGCAACAGCTTAACTCCCTGGTGGTCTTTGGTCATCGTCGACACCTTTCAACGACCCGAATTTTGGTCGTCTTTCGACTTTCCTTAAATTTGAGATAAACTTTTGCATCCATATTTATTGACGTTCCTCCCTCTGACAACACCGTCACTAAAGTTTAATTAATCAAGCAATTTAACTAGTATTAAAAAACACTGATCACTTCTCGACCAGAAACAAAATCAAAACCTTTCATAACTAGGAAGATAAGACAAAGAGTTTCTAACAGATAACTTAAAGTAGTACCAAATGAAACCAAGTGTAAGGATGAGGTACGGTATTAGTATCAGTAATATGCATGATAATATTAGGCATTTACAGAGAAGAGAAACTGTTGTCAGTAGTTTTTTGCAGATGACAACAGGCTTGGTAACATAACAGAATCAGAAAGGTAGAGAAAAACACAAAGAGAAGCTGATGTAATTCATAAATGGGTTTAACGGAATCTGGTAGAGTCTACCAATATATCTGAGACACCAGACAGACGCCCAGCGCGGAAAGGAGAACAAAGTGAAAGAAACCTTCAGAGATCTAAGAGTCATCATAAATGAAAGACATGAGAATTTTAGAGCACTTTAAAAAAGAAAGCAACTCTCGAGCCATATCATAAGTGGTATGATGAAGTTTCAGTACTTAAGATATGAAGCTGGTCATAAAAACGTCTGGAGTGTATACGGAAGAAAGCAAAATTGAATACTGATGCAATATTTCTTTTTTCGTTGGAGGCTACAGTCACAAGTCCACATCAAGGCCGGGCCTTAACAGAGAGGTTAATGAAAGGGTAAAAGAAGATTCAAGGGAAAGTACTTACGAATTCTGAAGACAGTGAAGAAGCAGTCTTTTAAAGTGTGCCAAGTCATAGTTACTGGGACAGACGTGAGAAGGTAGAGAGTTCCAAAGCTTCGAGGTGTATCGAAAGATATAGTTGTCAAAACGGCCAACCCTTCAGTTCCCACTGGCCACACAGTAATCATGTGACGCAGCAGCTTGCCGAGTATTGCGTGGTCTACCTAGAGGTGGGGGCACACGAGCAGCCAGCTCTCGGAAGCAAATACCATGGTAATACCTATAGAAGAGGGAAAATGAAGCAACTTTGCGGCGGAGGGCAAGGGGGTCAAGTTTTGAAGTTAGCCTGGGAAAGTTTATAAGTCGGACCTCGTTCTACTCGACTCTGTCAAGTACAGAGCCAGAACCACTCCAGACATGAGAGCAATACTCCCTACAAGGACGAATCAATCCTTTCTATAAACAGAGCAACTGTGCAGGAGAAAGGAAATTCCGACATCTAAACAGGAGTCCCAGTTTCTTAGGGACAGACTTAACTCTTTACGTAATGTGGGGTTTCCAGGATAGAGTTGGTTTTACAGTAACACCAAGTATGTTAATGAGTCAAGGGGAGGAATTACAGAACCGTCGAAGGAGGAAAGTTGTGTGGTCACTGACAAGCGGAAATAAAAAAAAAAGCAAAAGAGAATTCAGAAACACGTAAGTAAAAATCCAGGATATTGGAACACCTGAGATACATTGAAAGACTAAAAGAAGCACCGTAACGGTACAGCCAAGAGAGAGGAAAAAAAGACACGGAAATCTACGAACGGCAGCAGGGAGAGGAGAGAAAAAAAAAAAAGGCAAGAAATAGTAATTGGATAATTCAAGTATACCTGGCAACATCAAGACAAAATCACGAGATAAAGAACACCACCACAAAGACCGCCGAAGCCTCCAACGGAAACCTAGCTGGCTGCTGGAAAAATTACGTATCAGGTCAACCAGGAATAGATGATTGATTGTGGACAGGATGTACCAGCGCAAGACGACAGAATCATGAAACTAGGAAGACATACGGCAAGCGCTAAGCGCTAGCTAGCCGTGCCTCAGGCCCAATTACATTGGTAATTGGTGAAGGGGCTGCTCACCAAGGCAGGCCACACCACACCAGGTCTGGTTCCTTGTTCTCCGGGACTCTCCCCTCCGGGACGCACAAGCGGTCTCGCTTGTTATGCATACCGATGGTGACATCCTTTTCTGGGGAATTCTCTCCTACTTTCAAGATCGGTCTTTCATCACAGGGCGAATAGCTGCTGTTGTTTTTTTCCAAGTCAAATATTTCCTCAGCTCTGTGTGTGTGTGTGTGTGTGTGGCGGATTTACAGACAGGTGGTGGCGTACGTGCGGACTGCCGTCAATACGATATTTATCATCGAGCGCATCTTTTCCCCGTGCACCTGATGCTATTCCACGGCCAGTTGGGCAGCCAGCTGGCAGTGATGTGTGTGTGTGTGTGTGTGTGTGTGAGATTGGGTGGATGGAGCGGCGGTCCGCCTCTCTCGCTACCGTTCGTCATCATGGCCATCAACGATGGGCAAGGCCACGGCACCGCTGCTCCAGAAACCCTCTTTGTACAGAGAGAGAGAGAGAGAGAGAGAGAGAGAGAGAGAGAGAGAGAGAGAGAGAGAGAGAGAGACGTAGACTGTACTCAAGAGAGTGTAATACATGACCCAGCGTCTCGGTCGAGCAGCAATACGTGATATTATATCCATAACGATCTGGTCTACACCGTGTGAGTCTCTGTGTGTACGACGACGGCTTATAAATCCTTGAGCTGGTAATGAGTAAGACGCAGATCGGACGCGTTACTGCGTACGGCGTGACGGAAGCGAAGCCTAGCTCTGTCTGGATGGACGTACGTGTGGAAACATGACGATAACATGACGGTCTGGGAGCGGGACTGGTACCTACCCAGACCACCAACCCACTGCACACGCTAACTTCGCGTCCCTCGACCGTCAATCCATCATGTGCACTTTTCCTTCACTAAAAACTTGCTTATTTTTGAGTCCTCGAAATGTGAGACCACCAGACTGCACACCTTGATACCGGGGGTTCGGATTCCATTCACTGAGAACCTTCAGGGATGTGTAAAAAAAGGGGGGGGGGCTTAAACTCTCCTCCAAAGACTCTGAAGGCCTCTCTCTCTGTGGTAAATGCTGTAAAAGTAACTGTAAATTGCCTTTTTTAGTTGTTTTTAAGCTGTGAATTCTGGACATGGGGTACCTTGTGACATCATAAAGATCCCATCCCTTCTATGACGTAAAAAAAAAAAGAAAATGAAATTGAATTTAAGGTCACAAATGGTTATCAACAAATTTCGTAGGAATTCAGTAAATCTGCAACGATCCTAGGAAAGCATTAGTTACAATCACCGTATTTCTCCATTTTGGTAATGGCCAGATTTAGACTGTCAATGAAAGAATACTTGGAATTCTCCATGCATTGTCATACAGTAAGCCCTCAGCATGTAAGTACTCTCTACTTCTCCTTTTCCTTCTTCGTCCTCCACAATAGCATGTCTCTGACTGCGAGGTACACAATATAATAAATAGGTGATTGTGAGAGGCTGCTTCCCGCTAGCGCGCGTTTCCGAGAGGGCATAACACAGAGTGCAACTGGTCGAGATAAAATGTTTAATGCAGAGTGCAAGTGGTCGACTTATACAGTTCAGGGTAGGGTGTAATTAGTCGACGTATACGGTTCAACGCAGAGTGCGACTGGTCGACGTAAAATGATGCAGAGAGCAACTGGTCGATTTACACAGTTCAAAGCAGAGGCCGACTGGTCGACGCATAGTTTCATTTCGAGCTCAATGCCCAGTTCCGTAATGAAACATTATTCAAGGCTGGAAATGCGCGTGATAGGCCAATCTTTATTAGTAAAACACAACTTCCTAAGAAAAATGAAATAGGAACTGGTTATTCAAAGATAACTAAGAATATCAAAGTAAACCAGTGTATCTTAGAGTGGATGCATAAGCAAGTTCGCCCCCTAGTAAGAATATGGAGGAGAAGAGAATAAATTAAACTTTTCTATTAATGCGTGAACGTTGGCATACGCCATAAGCATATATCAAATAAAACAAAACGCAAGTTGATAAATGAAGTATATAATGTTTGTTGCCCAACTCATTTTCTTCGAACTGGTTTTGCATCTCATACAAATGAACGTGAAGGAGACATATCAAGTTACCATCTGTCGAAATAACTATCTTTTGTGCTTGAAACATTATTTTTCTTAATCCTACCATACAACAATCTGTGAGTATCTGATCTCCTCCACTATTTAATACAGCCTCGACAGAACCCAGTGGTCTGATGCTGCTTGAGTTCCTTTGCATCCGGAGACGAGCCTACCACGTCCTTCGACAAAGAAGACTCAGCGCTTCCCAGAATCGACGGATTAATTAAAGGCACATGTGGCCTTCGGGAAGCCAAACATACGGACAGCTACAGAGGCCTTCAAGCCTTGCGCAAACAGACCTTTGCTGTCCAAATGAATTCCTCCTCGTCAGAGACAGCACTCCGTCATGTTAGGGGAAGGTTGTCAGTGGACAGCAGCCTAGTATGAGGATCGTAATCATTAACGTGAGAATAATCCTATGTATTCCAAATATCGTTCGAGATGGTCTTGGAATCACTTGAGAGAGAGGAGTTCGCGATTTTTCAAATGGTCGTTAGAACTTGACGTTCACAGGACCTGTATGACCCTGACCTGAAAGCCCATACAACTAAGTGAGCAAGCAAGCAAATAAGATAACTTCAGTTAAGCTTGAGATATCTATCTACTTCAGTTAAGATTGAGATACCTATCTTGATATTAATCTCTTCCTTATTATCATACAACCTCAGGACACCTTTAATGTAGCTCCTACAGCCTCAGGGCTGCACTCTACGAAGGAGAGAGGGAAAATGACGAACTCCTTTTAGAGAGGGAAGGTCCTGGACGAGACTGTACTCCTTTCCGTCCACATCCTCACCCCGGATACCCTCTCGCTCGCGGTGCAACTACCCGCAGGAGGAGTTCGGTAACATCTCCAACCATAGTGTCAAACAAAATATCATTTCTTTTTAGGAAGCAACTAAAAGATACCGAAACAAAGAACATCTGCAGATTGTATGAGGATGTCTGGGTTACCACTTCAAACCACATACGAGAATTTTCTTCCACTACAAGAGTGTAACCTTGACGCCAAGTCTGTAATGGTCACTCGTCGCCTCTTATACCAGAACGTAGACTCCATCACATGCACTTTGGCTTTCCCAGTTCTCCTTTACACCAGAGATCCCTCCATACTCACGACCACCAACCATCGTCAGTCCCGCCACCGAAACTATTCTCCCCGACGCCCACTACAGCCAACTGTCCGCCGTCAAGCGGTCCGCTGGTGTGACGCATCAGGATGTTCCTCAACTCTACTGACGAAGAGGTAGTATATCTGCATCACCCACGCCTAAGATCGCCAAGGCTGGATGACAACGAGACATGCCAAGGGGAAGAAACCCTTGAATGTGTACGCTTACACTCACGTGTCAAGTCTTGTGTCAAGGCGTGAATGTTGTTGACCTTCCTGGGCTGCAGGTAGGCAGACGAGGAAACCTACCTTAAGGTGGGTCGATGGAGCACCAGTTATCCATCTTTACCATTAACATCATCAGGGTTAACACGTGTACGTACCTGAAATATAAAAAGAGAGAGCGCTATGTTAATCCGAACAGTATCTATAAATGATGATAACTTTGTCTTAATACAAGAAATTTTCCAAGAATTTTTTTACTGAAGATATTTAATACACTTCCAGCAGCCAGTCCGACGAGCTAGTGGTTTCTCGTATCTCATACCCTCACGCACGACGGTACGACCCTTGCGTATATGATGACCCTGACCTTTGTCCCAGCCCTTAAGGTTCAGGTCAGAGGAGAGGACATCATCCATCATGCCCAAGGATCTTCAGAACTCAATATCCACCTGAGACAAACGTTTTAGTAATTGTTTAGAGAAGTCATCTGTCTGGGGTTAGTGAGATGATGTTTAGTAACGTCACATCACTCTGGCACTAAGAGTAAAGACCTGCAACTCAGTACAACGCAGTATGAACCCCCAATAGCAGCAGGTGACAACCCTGGCCAACGCCACCATCACTTGTGTGCAACGAAATACAACAACACAGCAACAGGAGGAGGAAGAGGAGGAGGAAAGGAATATCAATTGACTTTTTTTTTCTGCTGGACGATCATCTCTGGTGGGATCCAAACAATAGCCAGTAAATCACTTCCAGGTATCGGCCTTGGAATCGAGACATGTCTTCCTAACCACAGGAGTGTTCCAAAGTACACTTGTGAAATAAGGATGGCTAGAAATATTGCCTAGAAAATATCAAAAGCATATGTATTAAGTACAAAGGTGGAATTTTCTTAAGTTCCGAGCCAGGTTAAGTTCCTGGTTAAAAACCTATTTCATACGGGGCATAAGGTAAGCAATGTCCACAATACGACTTATGGGTCTAATCCATTCAGTTCCTCAAACGCTGGAAAACAAGTGTGAAATATACTATTTGATGCGTTAACACGAATCGTAATGGTCAAGTCAGACGCATCTTCACTGAACTACCATGTGTGACTTGCAACGACGGATACGTCATACAAAAAACTATAGTTCTACCAGGACTGATTCTTTTTTTTTTTTATATCAGAATACTTGCGTTTCTCAGCGACGAGACGGAAATATCAAATGATCAATCATCACATCTCTGGACCGCCGGGCTATCTCTTTATGGCCCGAAGCTTTGCTTGTGCTAGTTTGGTCGTGATTCGTTTGACGTCAACTCTGAAGATAGCAAGAGGGCTTCACCAGCTGCTGCTGCTGCATCAATCTTCTTGTCACCATATTTTATTACCCTCTGCCAGGTCTACGCCAGCCAACCCCCCCCCCCCAGCATGATGCGGGTCCTCTATCACAAATCCGTGCTTTTATCGAGACGACGTTCATGCGGCAGCCAAGGCCAACCTGAACCCGGATGGTCCCATCCTGTGCTCCCTGGCCGCCTTTATTACATATGATAAGCATATGCTGGTCACATGTCTCACAGATGAGGGTGGTGGGGGAGAGGCATGTGGTAACATAAAAATATAAAATAAGAAACAAGTCTCCTCGTACACCCAGCTTTGAGTCCATGACTGACATCATTCCCGCCTCTGCCTTTAGGGAGGTGTGCTTGCTTTGCTCGGTGGTTAACCAACCGGTAGTTAATCCACAGTGACCTCTGTACTTCTGACTTCCTTAGTCATCACGAGCAGCCAGCCTCGATCATTACCTTAGAGGGTCTTCTGCTGTTTCCGTTTGTTTGAATTCCTTTGAACGTTCGACTCCACTTCCAGTCGTCGTCTTCTGTACCAAGACGGTACGTGTTTCAAGACACACACACACACACACATACACACACACACGTAACCGATCTGTACCACGTCCAGCTTACTCAAGGTTGCACTGCTGACCGCAGTATGCGCCTTCAGCAACAAGCTAATTTACAAATAGCTGGGGATTTCCATATCCTTATATTCGTCGCCACTTTAAAGCATCCATAAACGTACTTCAGGATATTTTATTTGATCCATTTATGTCTTAGGTCAACACAGAGGCCAGTAAATGTGAATTTTTCAAAATGGTATCTTTTACGATCCAAAGATAATTTACAATAGTAAGTTTCTACTCGTAAATGTAAAACCGCAGCTTTGCAAAGGGAATTTTTAGTTCCTACAACTGAACTCGAGAGTTCCGCGCCACAACAAACCAGTTGCGCAAGCCGTGATAAAAGCAACGGACACACACACACACACACTCCTTAATGCGTCCAGGATCTTATCATACAAGTAAGATAATTACAACCATGACTCGACCACGCACCTTAGTGGAAACAGCAATTCATTTTTAAAAGACCAGAAAGGTATGGTTCTAAAGACTGTTCATTTCTCATAAAACAAGCTAACGCTTTGCAGCACCTAACATGAACACTCCACTTCACTTCATCTTCTACAGAGGCGTCCCCAGTCGACGCCACTGGCCTTTAGACTTAGCCAAGGGTCAGGCCAAGGCCAGGGTTAGGTTGCTGAATGTTAGAAAGAAAAAAAAAATCGGAATAATAACCATAAAAAGGCGAAAACATCACCTCTCTCTCTCTCGTAAGGAAGGAGATAAAAAAAATCTTTTCGGCAATCTGGTGTCCACCACAGAACAATCTTCAGACCGTGTTATTAACTACAGTCCCATCATCCTCGTCAGCCTCGAGCACCGACATCCGTAGGATTTTGACCGACCTTGGAGTCTATTCATACCTTCCCCATATAACATCTACACCAACAATCCGTAAGAAGCATCCAGGGGTCCCCCTTCTTGAAATTGAATTTAGGTGAAGGACTGAAATAGTGGTGGCAAGAATAGAACATATTCAGGTCAGGCAAAGGTCACGCATACGAGGAAGTCGCCAGGAATTACGCATGATGTTGGTTTACTTCGTGGGCACGACGGCACGCCCTTTGAGCACGACCGTACGACTTTTAGTGATGAACTGGCATTTGACCTGACCTCTATATCACACCCAACTGGTCGTATCGTCGCGCTCAATGGTCGTACCGTCGTGCTCAATGGTCGTACGTACCGTCGTGCTCAGTGGTACAAGCGTCGTGTTTGGAGGTCGCATCGTCGTGGCTCTGGAATCTAATACATTTAGTGACGACAGTGATCAATTGGAGTGAACTGCAGAGGAACAAGTGGTCTCTTTAAGGCTGTTGGCCGGCAAGGCGTACGTGATAAGGCGGTGAGTGACAGGTCGTGCTGATAGGGGTCTGTGAACATTTTCTTGGTGAAGGATATAAGGTGGATTTATGAAGCGAAGAGGACATGTAGTCTAGCCCGGCATATCTGCAAAACCTTGTTGGTCTCTCTCTCTCTACTTAGACAAGCAGTACTGAAAGTTATAAAGAGAGTGTATGCAGCATTTATGGATTATGAGAAAGTACACCGTCATGTGCCTTTCTTAGTAAGAAAGCTGTCCAGGGACCTCAGACCATATATGGCGTACACGGAAGACGGTTCAGTGCTGTTCAGAGCTTAAAGAATGTCTGACTGGTACGACCAACTGGTCTGACATTACAGCTTGGAAGTGCGCTGAGGTTGCGAGATGCCACCATGGTTAAGGCACGGAGTGAAACGATAGCAAGCGAGGCGGGGTGAGGTGACTGTGGTGTAAATATATTCATTCACAGAGAAACAGTATGAATGTTGCGACAAATGCTGAGAGTGGATTGCGCTGTGTTCCTCGCTCCAACATTACATGTTGGAAGAGAATGTCGAGAGTGAATGCGGACAAAGATAAGACGCTCGTATTTTTCTTTCTATGAAAGGATAGAGTTAGTCTACATTGTGAAGATTTGGAGTCTTGGATGAGTTCACGTATCTGGAATTAAACTTCAGTTAAGGATGCGGGAAAGCCGATGTTGAGGAAATCTGGGGGTGCGCCGAAAGCTCTGGTGAATGGGGAAGGATACTTTGACGGAGGTTGCGCGAGACGCTTGGAGGAAGAGTTCCTGTGCCAAGCATAGGGTATGGCTGCGAAACGCAAGTGTATATAGGTCAGGACAGGCTAGAAGTAGCAGCAGAAGAGAGAGGCAGCAGGTTGCGTAGTAGAGCTGGAAGTAGAAGAACAAACGTAAAAAAAAAAAATGAAAATCTGAAATGCATAAATGGCGTGAAGAAATCATTAGAGAAGCGAATTCTCGGACTTGTTTACGGATGGTGAGGTCATGTGGACCGCATGGCAGACGTCGGGTTGGCTCGGAAGACATTCACAAGTACAACCAAAGGTAGAAGGAGGAGAGGCACAAGGTACAAGGAAGAAAAGATGCAGTGAGAGCGACAGAGAGATATATGATTAAGGCACATATGACATGCGAGGGTGCGACAGAAGTCAAAGGGGATCAGACGCGACTGGAGTATTTTAAGCGTACCAGAGGTGTGTGTGAATGAAGACGTCAGTCCGTCTCATTTGATTGAATCAACTCAACGTGCAAAGTGAAACTGCGAGGGGGGGGAAATATCTTTTATTAGTGTGGAAGTCTAAGCTTCACTCTAACACTGTAGATAAGGTAAGGATGTGTACAAATGACTAAAAGGGTCTTACGTTCCTGACCTACACCATGGAATTGAAAACAGAGATAATGACGACACAGACAAATAGAAACGATTAAGGGAGCTACAGGAAAAAATCTTATTCGCAGTGTTTAACGAGAGTAAATTCCAACCCCACCGTGTTCAGCAACGATCGATGCGTTGTGTTTAATGATGATAAACAAGGGGTGGTACCGGGCAGGCTCTTAAATGTGGACTGTGCCCTGTACCCTGCAACATTCCCGAGGTTGTTGCAAGAGTTATCGTTTTGAACCTGAACATTAACTTAAAAATGATGACGATATTAAGGCGGTCTCTTAGGCAAGACGAGCGTGTTGAAAGATAACATCTTCTGGCGTGGAATTTCAACGAAAACTGGCAACTAATGGAACTGCCGGCACACAAAAGGAAAGGTGAATTCTTGTGAGTTGTAACAGCGTTGCTTGAACCCACAGCAAGTTCTCTGTATGCCACTGAGAGGACCCGCACTGACTGGCTATTGTTCTGCCTCAGAATATGATGCGGTCTCTGGCTGCTTGCGGCCACGCATCTCTCTCTGCTGACGAAGGCGCAGCGGGACGGACAAAGCACCTGCAAGACATGGGCGCCAACGTTGGCTCCTTAGGCACGACGGTACGACCCTTTAGGCATGACGGCCTGGTCTCTGACCTGAACTTGAGGACTACGGGCCGTAGCGTCGTGCTCAAGAGGGAATCAAGGGCAGCTGTCTCTTGAGACTGTAACTTCCAAGTTATCCAACGTATCTTTCACAGTG
>JAYMFT010224476.1:0-25087 GCA_038088735.1 Panulirus argus | reverse complement strand
CATACACACACAGAGTCACGCTTATGTGTGTGTGTGTGTGTGTTTGGTGGGTAGGGGGGGGGGGGTTGTGACTCCATGCCTGAACCCAGTATCTGGTCAAGTGGGGGAGAGGAGGCGGAGGAGTGGGGACGGACAAGTTATGAAGTTACCAAGATATTTGTCAAAAGTTGCAAACAAGATTAGTCTGTGCATACACTGTATCTTAGACCTTAGTAGTTTTTGAGTCGCGTGGGATTTTAAGTTGAATCACTCGTTGTGGTCAAATTCTCTTACCGAATGCGGCTGTAGAAGAGAAGAAAGTTTATTATGAACCCGTCGGCCAGTCTTTGATACGAATTACTTTATGATATTTGATAATATAAATGGCGTCTTGTTTGATGGATCAGATCAATATGTTTTTGCAGACAGAGACAAACTAAAGTCTTTAACAGGGGTAGTGAAGTGGCCATGGTCGTTTATAGCCACGAATGACATCATTAAAATGGTCACGCCAACAAAGAGACATAGTTACTCTTGAGGAACTATGACTAAATGAATGAGAACATTTCTAAGTTTGTACGTAAATGATCATCATTTCTAACGAATTTATTGTATGATTTATAGCTCGTGGGAGGGAGTGTGTGTGTGTGGGGAGGGGGACGACCGCCTCCAGAACCCCCTCCCCCCCCTCAGTGGATATTCCCATGGGTGGAAACCCAATGTTGAACCTCCCATGAAATGTGAATCTATGTAATGTGAACCCACGTAATGTGTGTACCTGTATCTCATACGTTTCCACATTTCGTCATCAGTCAGCACCACACAAACCGCAATCATACAGAATCATACGGGAAGAGGTCATGACTGACTGGGAGAGAAATGGCAAATCAACTCTATTCTTCACTGAACATTCTTGAATATTGACTAATGTTCTTCAGACGAGTTTAATAAATGTTTTTATCCGTTTTACAAACGAGTTTTTATTACACTCGTTCAACGGGCGGTTTGTTCCGGCTTGTTAATCAGTAAATCTAACAATGATTTAAAGGGTTTCATACAACCCCACGAACCACTACTGCAAGAATAAAGAAGACGTAGTGATGATCGAAGTTTGTTTGCTGACGACTGATCGTAATTATCGAGAGAATGACGAGCACGTGGACACTGTGCAAAAAAAAAAAAAAAAATTAGCGAGACAAATATTTGTTTCAATAAAATTACAGACATTAAAAAATTTTGCGTAATCGCAAACGACCAAGTTGATATTTTCTTGCAAAAATTTGTCTTGTAAGAATTTATCTTACAGTTCCTCGCCAACAAAAGGCATAATTCATACAATTATATATATATATATATATAGAAAGAGAGGGGGTCATCGTGCGCTACGAAAAGCCGGATTAAGCAGTCCACATCAACAACAACGGAAACCACCCAACGGTCTTTTGTGTGTGTGTGTGTGTGTGTGTGACGTCATCAACCACGGCGGTGGAAGCATATGGCGTTGCGGTTTATTTGCCTGATGACCCCGAGACTCGAGACCCCACGTTCGAAACTCACGGCAAATGCTAAGCCACTGAACCATCCGTAACTGCTCTGTGAAGCAACCAACGAATGAAACCAGAGGATGTGTGTATATATATATATATATATATATATATGTACGCGTCATCTCCAAGCAGAATTCTTTTTCTTTTAACCAACTTTTATAAGAAGAGGCCGCAGACGAAGTCTGTTCTGGGACGAGAGAGAGAGAGAGAGAGAGGTTGGTGGTAATTAAAACGCCTGAGAATTAGGGTGGAAGGTTGTTAAGTGCCTGTGGTAAACTGCCACTAGAACGGTCAGACAACAGCACACAAAAGCTGTGGTCGCTTTACGGGGGACTCAAGGCCATACTTCGCTCAAATACAAAATTCTCTGTATTTCATACATTATGTATATGTTTATTGGTTGACGGAATATCAAGAAAGCTTGGTAGGACGCCAGCAAACTAGTCACTGATTCTGTCTCCACCAGTTTTGTGTCATGTAGAAGTAAAAGACTGTGTTCTATGTCAAAACTAAAGTATATAGAATTTATGTGGTTGATTACGTCTGCTCGAAAAGAATAATTCTTTTCCTGTGTATGGAAGTAACAATTACATGTAGATAATCATCAGGACGAAAGGAATTGGAGGGGAGATGTGGACAGAATGAAGAAAGATTAAATCAAAAGAATGAAAGACGTCATCATGTATCGCAATAGTTTCTTTCATGATGCTTCCATACGATGAACGTGTTCGTTTTAACTGTTGGGATGACTATATGGTCGTTGACCAACACACAGATCTCTTATCTGTTATGCTGTTTGATTACGAGAGACCGAGGAAGCTAAGTGGAATTATCAACAACAGACCAACCGATAATGTGGAATATGAATGTTATGATACTATATAGTCAGACGTCCCATGTTAACACTAGGGAACAGTGGATCACTGTCCAGAACTTGATGCTAATGAGGTTTTGTATTTAGAAGGAAAGCGTCTTTGTGAGGAGCAAGAGGCTATTATAAAACACACGGGTACAATGATTTGTTTATACGAAATGTCTTCTGGAAAAACGACATATCGACTCTCTGGTGCGGCATAACGACCGTTGTGAAGGATCGCAACCATTGTATATAAGAATGATTCCGGCGTATTCAATGACCGTGCCATTGCGTTCAAGGTTCATACCGTCGTATGATAGGACCGTAGAGTCGTGCTCAATAATCGGACCGTCATGATCAAGGTGTTAGAGCAGGAAGCGGTTAAGTAAAGTGGGTGAAAAAGCTGAATTGCTGACCACATGTTGGTGTTGTGACCAACCACATCCCCTCCAGGACTAGCCTGACACTCTGGCTCAATGCATCCAACACACACACACATCACAAACCAAACATTTTACATATACATGTATAAATATATACATATAACAAAGGGGACATGAAAACTGGTTTGCACATCTGCCAAGCAATGATTAATAGAAACTTTCACATACAGTTTCCAAATCCTTTACCCAAAATCCAAAATACAGGAAAAACATATGATACAAAGTACAGTTACTCTCTCATGTAAGGCGCGTACCCCAGCCAACCCTCTGCCACACAGGTTGTGATTCCGTTTATCGACGAGGCGAGGGAGAGATGTTTGTAATGCTGAAAGTTTATCAAAATAAACGGAGAAACCTGTATGAATTATTTGATCCCTATTCGACACCCAAGAGAATTTGATAAATGTGCCTTGGCACATGTTTTATAAGAATTTATTATTCATAACTATTGCTCGTCTTGCGTTATTTCCAAGACGATAAACATTAACGGTAATAACACGTTTATCATAAAATGGCAAACGAAGAAACTACTCGGATAACGACCGCCCGACGATCGTTATCCAGTTGTGACACTTTTTTAATTACGGTACAGTACTCTGGCCCGCTGGTTCCACGGTTGCTCTCATCTGATTCCAGACTTACGCTCTCGGGTAAAACCTTCAGAAATTTAATGTTATGCATCAGGTGGGGACAAGAGATCGGCGTTTGGACAACACGCAGGCCACATAAACGGACCACCTCCCGCAACAGATACCCTACGGCGCCGAGACCGAACAGCCACTAACCAGAGCAATGATTTCGTTTTGTATAACTAACTCTTACGATTTTTCCTCCAATACATGATGGACAAAGATATTTAATGTGATAAGTTTTTCCTTAGTGAATAAGTGAATTATACAGTAATCATTTATACGTGATCGAGTATGGTTCTCATTACTTTCGCATATTCTTCATACTTATATACATAAACGAATTTACTTAACAGTAGTTATACTTAAATGAATTGTGATTGTGGAAGTAAAGTATAGAAGTGCTCTTGGTTGAAAACTGGAGAGTGACAAGCTAATGTGTTACTTATGAAAAATATCTATGATAACAGGAGAAATTATATTTGACAAATATATATAATAATTACTTTGAAGATTAACTAGCGTGATGTTAGTAGTCTTACTTTCCTTGTGTCCCAACCTTCCCACTACGCCTTGTCCAACACATACTCAGTAACGACCGGCCAACAGTTTCCCAGTTGTTCTCGTGCATTTATATAACATTTTTCCTCAAAAATCAACCGATACAGGAAATCAACGCCTTACTTTGTGTCATTTTAGTTAACGTTTTACACACGTGGAATATTTTCGTTCATAATTTGACGTTCCTTTGCTTAATTTTGGGAATAAGATTAATAACTGTCAGAGTACTGCACTATTATTATGTATTGCAATGCTAATGCTATGCATAATTGTATAGTCAACCTGTTGCTTATCGAAAAATGCTATGCGTATTTGTTTAGCCAACCCTGTTGCTTATCGAATACTTACTGGCTAATCGTTACAAATCATTGTGTTTTACCTGTAGCTAATCAAAGCTTTACACTTAATAACAGTTAAGTAAATATAAAGTGCTGCGTTAAGCTCTGTAATGACAACATGTCTCAAGCAGTTGTAATTCCTATAATACGTCATCATTAACATCTGTTATAAGAAACTCTGGTTATGGGGACGTTAGTTTGGCTTCACACCAGTAGAAGGGGAACCACAATCTGTGACGAGGGTTTGACTGGGTATGCGCGAGACTGTACATTATAATAAACAACTCTCATATTTACATATTAAGATTTCGAAGCCGAAATTGGCACCAAGTGGTCTTTTACCGACCTAAATGTACATGATGAACTGCAATTTGTGCAGGAATAACACCATTACTCCCATTTCTCAAATCCATTCGAGGTCTTAATCTTGCCAACAGGTTACTTTCTGTAAAATTTCATGCCATTCAATAAATACTCTACCACTATTTTGATGTTTTGTATTACTCTTATTAACAATCACATGTACAAACACAGAAGTCGGTAGCTTGGCAATACCTTTACTCATAAACTTTTTGCTTTCACAGTGAATATTATCTGCATATACTTTAACTTCTTGAGATGGTCTACTACCTACTTTGGGCAAAATGCTACGCCTTGTAATTTTGTCCATCAGTACATTGAATGGCATGGGAATGAGTACACCTCCCTGAAGGGGAACCCAACTCAAGACCTCTCTCCTCATATTCATAATCTTGAAACCAAACCCTTTTTTTTTTTATCCAGTTAGGCAATCAGCAATCCACTTGAGGAATTTACCTTTGACACCTTTATTTACTAGACCTTCCAAAAATAATATATTCATCAGCCTCATCCCCTTATCAAAGGCTTGCTTAAGACCTATAAACACTCTGCAAGACACATCAACATTGCTTAAGCTTTTTTGATTGCACAGTCAATAGTGTGCTATCATCCTTCATGAGACACAAATTATTTGACAAATATTTCGTCTTATACATTAATCTGTTAAGTACAACTCGCTCCATCATCTTGCATAAGCAAGAAACCAATGATATTGGACTATAATCATTACCTCTCTTTACACCAGTAATTATAATTGCAGTCTTCCACTCAACTGGAAGCCTTCCATTTTTACAAGACATATTGAACAGATCTACATCGGGGCTGCCTTCCATGATTAAGACAATTCATTACATTATGAATTAGGCAATCTCCTCCTGGGTTGTCCAATTACCTTTTATAACAACTTTCATTAACTTATTTTCAGTGAATGGAACATAAATTACATCTTCAACATATGATTGGTCACACACCAAACTCCTCCTCGTAAACAAACTGTCTGTCAAACAACCCTTAACATTGTTAGAGACTCGTAACTACATGCATGGACCCAATTGCTCACTAGCTAATTTGCTTTACCTCTTGTATGTGTGTGAGAAATAGTTTTCTTTCTCATTCTTATCGAGTTGACATTCTAAATTTGTCACAATGATTCTGATTTAGCAATAACTCCAAATAACAATTTTAATATTCATTTTTAGCCTTTTCTCTGACATCAGCAGTATACTCAGCCACTTTTATCATAGTTTGTCAATTCAAATCATAACCAGTAGTCTATATTCCACCTGCTTTGACATTTTGTAAATTTGCTCTATCCTTAAACAATGGTATCATAATGATTTAGTATGACAACATATTTTATGGTTACCAGAATACTGTAGAAGCTTATCTAAAATTGTATCCACAACTATGAATAACTTCACAACATTTTTTCATAATATTTTTCTTATAATTATATCTTAACTAACTTTCATTATGAACGTGATTTGTTGACCTTTCAGCACATACCTTTTTCTGTTAAATTTCCTTTTACTAACGCTCACTATTTACATTTGGAGCAAACTGATCACTTAACAACTCTGATACATCAACAGCACTTGATGGAATTTCTTCCACAATAAAAAGAATGGCATAATCTGGTCTTGCCCCTCTCACATCCGTAGGCTTTCCAAGATACTATACAATATATTTCCATTTATGTTTTGAGTACCTTTACTCTCATTATTCTTATGCCTTGCATATACATAAAGACAAACAATAATCAGACAATACACAATCAGGCAGATCTTCAAGTGGCAAATCAACTGCATTTATATATACATTAAGTATGCAAATTACTCCACCATGATTTGAATGATTAATCACCAAAAATTCCGTACCATTTGATCTATAAGCAGAATGGAAAGTGGCTGGTATCCAATCTTCACCATATGTGATTAATCCTCTAGTATCATTTTCCATATCAACTTGTACCTCAAAACACAGATAACATTTTAACTGCCAAGATTCAACATTAACACCAACCTCCTGCATAACAATTCTCTCTACATTATATGCTATCACAGAGGCATGAACATCTGTAGACTTCTGTAATCTGTTGATATTCCATTATATAATTCCGACAATTGGGTCCATTAAAAACGATTTTCCCCCTAATTTGCTTCACCGAGTCTAGTACATTCCTTTCTAAAATACTAATCACATCATATATAACTATTTCTCCCCATATTTTCATCCTCCCAGAGGGACAAAACATTGCTAGACAAGAACTTTGGTCTAACACATTCATAATTAAGGTTAACCATAGCCCTCTTTAGCAACCGACCTACCTAACGAACACAAGTCTAGTACACTCTTCTGTACTTACCACATCCTGTGAATATTCTCAAGCAATGAAATGTTGTCGATATTCATACAAAAAGAATTGGCTGGTAATTTAGTAATGTCTCCCATATAATTTCTTCGTTATAGAAAACGAAAGTACCAAAAATATATGAAAGAAAATAAAAGTCTTAAGACTGGTAACTTATCTATTTATTGTTTTATACAATACGGTGTAGTGCTCACCGTAGCAAAATGTAAAGTTAAAAATAAAATTCATGTGAGTTATAAGCAGGCTTATCTATACTCATACGTATTTATATAACTATAGGCAAAATTATGAAAGCATTTCAATTGTTGAACGAATGTGCAATTATCCTCACAAACAGAATTCGCGAGTAAGACACTTAAGATGACGCAGAACAAAATGATTTTTTGGGGGTCTCGCACGTCATCTCTAAGCATGTGAACCAGTGTGACACATGGAAGTTATTTGGATACGTAACTGGTTTGTAAATCTGAAAAAGAGAGAGAAAAAAAAAAAAGCAGACCTGTGTGGGGGTGCCTATGGTTCACATGAGGCGGTGCTGTGTGGATGAAAGCAGCTTGACTCACCCGTCGACCACAGGGTTCGTGGTCCGCCACAAGGCGTATGCTCGCTCACCTCCCTCACGCATCGCTGAGTTCCGTTCAGCCTCGGCTGTTCCTCTTCCCAGACGCTGACAATGATCGTCCTCCAGGTTCACCCCAGACGGCCCGTGACTCGCTAGTCTCGGAGGAAATCTTCCCAAATTAAATGCGGCGAGTCTTTATGGAGGTGATGTCAGTTCTCTTTAACGCGTTGGTGGTTCTCCCCGGCTTGTCAAGAGACGAATCATCTGCTCGCTGGCTCGTGAATCAGGGGTCGAACCCCTCGCTCTCTGTTTACATCAGATTTTTGGCTCCAAATCTGCTGCGTTCTCTCCTGTGTCGGAGACGCCCAGTCTCACACACACACACACAACATTTCCATGACATTCTTTCACCTTCGTTACAAACTGAAATACTCGAAAAGAGAATACCAATCCGAGACAAAGTAAGCTTGAGACACTCCTTCGCAAGTCCCTCAAGTCTCAGAGATATTCGAAGCTTGTATGGACAAGAATTATCGCTATCAGCTTCACTAACAAGTCTCTGCCCTTGATTAAACTTGGGCGTATCTCTGCGGAACGGTTAGCCTTATTAGCAAACCACGGGTGTGGCAGCATCAGCACAGAAAAGGGAATAGGATCACCACATATTTGTTCGGGTAAACACGACAGACAAAGAGACCGGGTCGGCGTAGTGATGTATTCACAGGTGGAAAAGAATGTAAACCAGAACGTCGAAGTGTGACAACACGCACACACGCAGTAAGAGAAGAAAAAAATTGTAGTCTGCAAGAATACAACACTCAGATGTAGTGGTTTTATTTACTCCTGCAGCGGAGCATGACGCCCTGGTGCGAGGGGAGGCTCCTGCTTCGCTACACGTGCATATATGTAGACCAGGCTGGTTAGTGCACGGCCGGGGACGAGGCAACGACCCTTACACAGACACACACACACACACACACAGACACACACACACACCGGTGAGTAACCCTAGCACTACCACTACTACTACTACCCTTACCACCACATTTGCCACTACTACCAACCCTGCCACCACAAATGCGCATGTTGGCTAAGTGATTAGAGAAATATGTAAAGAAAAAGCATTACAAATACGTAGATTCAAAATACATACCAGCATGGAGAGTATGTATATACCATACTTACAGTCATACAATATATATATATATATATATATATATATATATATATATATATATACAGTCCTATATTCGCCGTTAAATAACTCTCTGGAAAAAACAAACACGTTTCAAGTTTTCGATTGTATTTCAAGCCATTATGAAAGATACAGTCAAGATGAACAGGTGAACATAAACAGAACTAGAGGAACGTGGAAATCTTGACCAAAGGAATGTGGAATGATTGACCACGCATGATCAGGCGAGGTGAGGGGTGACCTGTCCCTCTACCTTACTTGCAGTAAGTTGTCAGGTCTGTTGCTACATGCCTCGGAGACAATCTTGACTCTGCCTACATTTACGAGACAAACGTTTAAGCTGAAATATCCGATTCATAAAAGTTGTAGAGGTCTCAATCCATGCTTTAGGGTCGGACGTCGTGCTCAAGGATCGTACGTACCGTCGTGCTCATGGGTCGTACCGTCGTGTTCAAGGATCGTACCGTCTTGCTTGCTCAAGAGTCACAGAACGTTGCGCTAAAAGGGATCAACTGGTAAATGTCGTGCGTGGTAGAATTTGGACGAATCGCCCGGCGATCACTTCCCGGGTCGTCTTTTTCCTTCCACGACGGAGACGGCGATGACCCGGTTCCTGGCAGGGGGAAGGGGGAGGGGTTAGCCACCCTTCTATGGACGGGGGACCGGGACTCGGACCGGGTGTGGGGGGGGGGGGGATGAAAGTAGGTGGTAGTGGTGGGTGGATGAGGGCGCCCTCCTCCTCCTCCGTGTCTGGCGTCCGTCCGTCCTTCCGTCTGTCTGTTGGTCAGTCTAGCGTCGCGTACTGTCACTCAGTCAGCGACCGACCCTCTCCCCACGTGGTTCCCCCGCTGTCTCTGTTCCTGGTATAGTCACCGCTCACCTCCAGCGCCTCCCGCGGTCTCTCCTGACGTTTTCCCAGGAACCAGCTTCCCCTACCGGTAGAAGGCCCTCCTTCGTCAGCGCCTTCTGCGTGTGTTGATAAGACGCCGGAACACAGCTTTTCTCGTCTCTGCGAAATAGAAAAGTTGTGTGTAAAGATGGGAAAGAGAATGATTATACTGATCCAACTATAGACAGTTTATGGCAATGGGTTTGTGGGAAACAGAAAAAATCTCAGTTGGTATATGAATGAAATTAAAAAATCAGTTTTTATTTGGACAAAAATACTGTTAACATTGCAATAATGAAGACTGACGGGATAGTGTTACTTCTAGTGTTGACAGGTACGTTGAAATATATATAATAACACACACACACACACACACACACACACATTAAACCTTGGAGATCTAATCACCTTAATACCATATAATAAATGCTGGTATTTTTTCCTTTTTCTTTCACTCCTTCAGCGTGGAGGCAGCAAGCGCTTTGAGTTGTAGGATGAACGTGATACAGTGTTGGTTTGGTATATTGTTTGTATTTACTTAGACGTGAGGTGTGTTGGAGGTAAACATGGGGGGTTATAGGCTTGCAGTTGTAAGTCTGTTGTGTTATGTTTGAGAAACCTTGTTTCATACGATATGTTGTAGAAGAGTTGTAACATGACTTGTAGACGTTACAGGTAAGTTGTTGACTTGTAGCACCGTAGATGGGTAGTGTTGTGGATGTGTAACACTGTAGATGGGTGGTGTTGTAGCAGTTCTCCACAGGTATGTAATATAGTATATATATATGTTGGTACAAAGTGTACTTCGTGTACATGTACTCTGCTGCAGAGTGCTGTGTGGAAAAAGATTTGCACTTTCGATGTACAAAATTGTTGGATCGTTATTAAATGTTGTACTACAAAGCCTTGATACTCCAGTCCCCTGTAGTGCTGTAGACGAGGAAGTGGATTGCTGAAAGTGTTGTACGCTAATCCACAGTGCAGTTATGTCTGTTGTGCCTTTGTATCTGAAGTATGGAGAAGTATTTCAACGTTCGCTTTTTGTCCACGGAGGGCAATTACAGAGGCGAACACAGCAATCACTGGAGAGGGGAGTAAAGTAATCGACCGTAACATTGTGATAGTTCCAGAGGGTACATACTCACACTGACCCACAAATCACAGCCTAAGAGCACATAACTACACACACACATATACACACACACACAGGAGAGAAGTGAAGGAACTGTAGATGTAAATAGACGTTTAAAATTACATAAACAAAATGTTTTTAAAAGATGAGGCTCCACGAATGTAAAACTTCCTCCTTACAGCACAAATAATTAACTACATACACACACAAGCTGGCAGAAATCAGGTACGAAATACGTCCAGTGTCCCGATAATAAGGAACTATCTTATTTCTTAGTACATCAGGTGGAAAACCACTGACCAACGCTTCAATGACTCCTCATCACTTGGGCCTTTCATGGGAACTTAGATTTGGCAATATAGAAACATGTTTTTGTATGGAGATTAGTGTTACAAATAGTTATTGACTAATGTGAGGATTGATCCCATGAGAATGTTATTTTTTTCCTTCAATTATTCACTTTTTGTCGATTATAAAAATCTTACTTTTTGTCTCAATTTGATCTCAAAAACTTACTAGATTGCTATATAATTCTTTAGCCATAGAATAATTTTTCAAGAAGAATTGTTGATATAACGCAATTAGAAATATATTCGACGTATATACTTGGATTTCTTTTTTGTCTGATTCCTCCTGGTAATGTTTTGAAAGTATTTGCATGACGGCAAATTTCTTCTCGTGTTGGAGGAAGGCGAAAGCAATATTTATGCGAAGTCAAAATTTATGGCTAAAGTTATAAGATAAATCGGTCGTCCTCGGAGTCATATATAACAAAATGACGAAGACTTAAATCTTGCGATGGCCAGTGAGAAAACCATCCTGATTGATGTAACTGGTAGTTAGGCAATTAGGAATTGAAGAACACTTTGAGTAATGGCTTTATGATAGAGGCTGGTATGTTGCCATGGTTGGGGACCGAGAGAATTTACGTTTTTTTAATAGATGGAATGAGTAGGATCTGATAAATGGGGTCGTAAAAACAAGAAAGAGGCGACCTGTAACTATGCTAATTACATTATGCTAATTACATTATGCTAGTCACGTATTACAGACTCAAGAAAAATGTCATGTACGTATTCTCTCGAATAACGCTGGAAAAATAAAAGTCAACTTGTGCTTGGAGGACGATACTGTTAATAGGAAGGTGACAGACGCGAGACAGAGAGCGTTACAGACAGTTTCTTAGACGGTAGGAACCGCAGTAATGGAAGTTCTTAAGGAAAATGAAGCACGCCAAGATGCAGGCACATCAACACAGGTCAACACGCGCGCGAAAGCAAGCAAGAGAACACACAGACGACAAGAAAAGATACGAGAACAAATTTACAAACAGATTTATACAAAGGTAGACACGAGAAAGTACATAGCTACACACACACACACACACACACACTAAATGCAAGAGGATGATTGTCTGCGGCTGACAGTAACAGTCTTCTGGACCACAGACTGGTGCGTCTCGGTGCAGATAACCGGCACAGAAAGAAGCTTCAGCAGCCTCGAGCTCGGAAAGAAAGAGAGAAAGAAAAAAAGAATTGCTGACCAACAATTGTCATGGAAATTAATTGCTCCGTCGCTTAGCGGTTGCCCCAGAGATTGCAGGCAGGGGGGAGAGGAGGAAGGGGTGGGGGTTGCTCACTGGCTAGCGAGGAGGAGGGACATCGTGAGTGGTCAAGACACTCGACTCCGGCTGAATGAGGTTATTCAATTGGACTTCCCCCACCCGAGCGGCGCTCTCCCCCCCCACGGGCATGGAATAGCGTAAACATCATTATATCACAAAAACAGCAATAATAGAACCAAATGCGACAAATACAAAAATAGCGTAGCTGCATTAACAACAATAACACCATAGTCACTTCAATAGTACAAGCACAACAACAAATACATAGGTTCAACAAGAACAGCATAGTTACAACAAAAACAAGCACAGATACAACACCAAAAGGGTAACATGAACAACATTAGAAAGCCAATAACAACAGCCACACAGGCACGACATAAGACAAACAACAACATAAGCATATTAATAACAGCCACACATGCGCAGTAAAAGAATAACAACCTTGGCACATTAACAACTGGCACTTAAAAGCAAGAACAATTATACAAAAACATTAACATAAAAAGAAGTCCAACATATAGGCACAAGAACAGGTACAGAAGAGAAACAGGAACATCAGATGCAACGTGGTGGAACAAAAACAACAAATACATAAGGAACAACGACAAATAATATTCACAACAAAAACAGAAAATAAGGATAACTACATAAAACGTAGGCACTCAAAACAGCAACAACAAAAGAAAAAACATAGGGACAGCAAAAGACAACATAGGCGAACAAAAACAAGACAAAACACTAACAAAAACATAGACCAAAACAAAGAAAACATGCCCGCTGACAATATCAATTCGCACGAAACAAGAGCATCAAATTCACAGGCGTTTTAAACAAACGCACAACACAGGGCGATGCACAGCGCAAATAAAACGCAAACACGCGCTCCGGAACAGAGCATTTCTGCACATACACGCACGAACGTCATCCCCACAAAGACAACGTATCCACACTCCCAGAACAAGAACAATTATCACACACGTACAAAGACATTATCCCGCGCATTGTACTTGTACAACACACGCATACAGACGGCGACAACGACATTAAATATGCGCGAACAAAAATAGTCGTGCATGTGCAACAGCAACAAAAACAACAGACACAAACACGCACACATACACACACGACGCTAATCCATCCACTAACAAACACATAACAACAACCCATTCACAACAACAATCTGGAGGTCCAAGGGCCTCATTATACATGTCCACATTAAATTTTTTTTTTTACGTTACGTTTCTAGAAAACAAGTGATGCTGGGAGGCGTTTGTGGTGTAGGGACCCGATACCCGAACTGGGAAAGGACAGTTCCACTCTTCTTTTATTACAAAGACGTCAGTTCCTGCCAGACAGAAGCGAATGGAAAGCATAATGAGAAAGATCATAATCACGCTGAATGAGGTCAGATTAGCTTAGATCAGAATTTGGTTAGGCAAGTTTAGCTTTAGGTGGTAGAGATTTTGCGACCTATCCTAGCTAATCCTAGCCTAATCTAACCTACACAAACCTTCACCATACCAAATCTAACGACCTAAACAAATCACAGGTGAACCTAACCTGACCTTATTCAACGCGAGTGAAATTTTGCCCATCAGGGTGGTACCTGCCGATCATCACTCAGTCATAAGGAACTTTGCAATGTTTTAGGTTCGAGAAAGCATGACTCACACATTTCGGACACTGGATCCCCACTACACAGGGTCTTTCAAGTACCAAAAGTTCTAAAACAGAATTAAAAAAAAAAATTCAAAAACAATCACACGCACAATAGTAAAAAAAAGAAATAAATGACGTGACAGCAAAAATATATGGACACGTACAACGAAAACATAGACACTTATGACAAATGCATTTCAAACACACAAAACACATAGGGACACGTACAGCAGAAAAATACGGACACATACGAAAGAAACGTACCGGTAGGGAGAACGTTAACATACGTGCACGCACAACATAAACACAACGACACGCAGAACAAAGACATAGACATCTATGACAAACATACGAACACACAGAACATAAACGTACAGACACACAACAAAAAAACGCATGCAACAAAAAAAAAAACATATGGACACGCCCAACGAGAATAACTTACAGACACAGTTATAACAACATACACATCCGTACAACAACATAAATGTAAACAGACGTACGACATTTTCGCGCAATTGCGACTTAGGAAGAACATTGATAGCATTAACATAATAACAAGCACAAATGCAACAAGAACAGTAGAAACACAACAACTACTGCAACACACGTACTCGCAAAACTCGCCCTTAGCAACATGCACGCTTACCAAAAACAAAACAAACAAGCACAACAACACACGCAACTAAATATTCCGGCACAGCGAACAGACTCGTATGCAGTTATAGAAAACGGCAAATAGGAAATCCAAGAATCGGGTTGGGTGTGAATCGACCGATCGAACCGTGACTCGAACACAGGTGTGAACGGATGGTTCGGACTGCATTCTATCTAGACCACGTGAATGATGAACCACTTGCTCAAAGAGAGAGAGCTCGAACGCATGTGTGAACCTATTGCTTGGAACGTGACTCCAGCACGGATGTGAGCAGATTTGTTCAGACTGGGTCTCGGCCTGTTGCTTAAATGAGACTCGAAGACACGTGCATCGTATGCTCGAATCATGTGCTCGAGCATGAAGCCATCTGATTCGCAAAGCGTAAACGTTAACTATCACATGGCTCATTAATCTCGTAACCTTACCAGACCACGAAGTTATTGCGAGACTTTATGATCACAAGTCTTGGGAAAGTTCCCGTTCTCTCTCTTCTACACCATAAATGAAAATATTGAATACAAGGAACAATGATACTACACCACTCACAAGACTGATAATGAGCTTGTTTGATACTAAGAACTTTCACGATAAGACAGACAGCTATAATAACGTTGCTTGATGTTTATGAAATTGAATATTGCATGATTGCCAGATAAGGAGATGGAGATGAACGAGAGAGAGAGAGAGAGAGAGAGAGAGAGACCACGAAACAATGAATTAACGAACTGTGCAGTAGAGAACAACGCAGAGATGTACACTATACACCTGACAACAGATAGACAGCGTAAAGAGCAGCTTTTCAGACTAGAAAAATACTCATTACGTCAAGCGTAATTCTTGGAATAATGCTTAAAAAAAAAAAAGACACCAGACGAAAATAAATTAATTTACGGGGAGGAAGCTGCAGTACCAGAAGGAGAACTAAGGAACGTACCTTTTGTGACTACAACAGATGTGCTCTGAAGGTTAAGTTTGAGGTTGAAGACAATACTCGAATGCATAGCTACGCAGGAAGAATACCGACAGAGGGAAATAGTATTGTGTTATACAACAAGCAAGACACGTGATGAGTACGCGGATGATGGTAGAGAGAAAGAGAGTCATTAAACAAACAATAGCAAGCGGTGAGCGCTACGCGCCAGCTCTGCCTTCAAGGCAAAATTTACTTGTGGGTACAATCGCAGGTACACCTCTCGTGCTGCAAGAGAAATAAACCTTCACAGTGTTAAAATGATTGGATGAACGTTAGCACTCGTGTATTGTTAACAAGCATTACTTTGACGGACGTTTCATACCAAAAAATTTCGGTCAGTGAAATGAAACACTTTACGCGAGCGGGCAGCGGAAACACATGACTAAACAGAACCAGTTCCGTATTAGTAAAGACCGATACTGCTCATTCTACACTTCACTACACTTGACACTATAAGGATAGGATCTCCTCTTTCCACGGAATAAAAGTTTTCCTGTGGTATTTTGATATGATATTTTCAAGTTAATTGTTCTACTGATATGATATTTCCAAGATTAGCTATCGCTCTATTGATTCAGGTGGATATCTTCCAGTTCGTACACATAATAGTTTTAAGTCTAATAGAAGCGTACGAACCCATAACCAAAATCAACCATCGAGATTGGAGGAGAGAAAAGGGTTTCCTAAATACGGTACAAACGGAGGAATAACCAACTTAACAACATCAATTATACTGAGAGCAAACATCTTTAATCAAGACATCACCCGCAAAATCATTTGGGCCTAAATGCCTTCTTAAATCTGAAGTGTTGAATGTCGATGAAATTCCCAAACAACCAAATCTCTCATCTGGTATCACAAGACGTTCCAGACGAGACAAGCTCGTTCCACTGAACTGCGACACTGACACATTAGCCACTCAAGGTTAAGCACTACACGTAACCTAAACACTACAGTGAAATTCACCACAACACTTAACGGTACATCTCAAAAATCACATTCAAACAAACGTATAACACTGGCTCCTCCTCCTCCGTCGGGTGCACAGAGTTCCTCACAACCTCACGTCCAGAATGAAGTCCTGAGGATGTTCGAGACGCGATGCTCGTCCCGCGGCAGTCATCTGGAATCCCGAGTACATTCTGGCTGGGGGATTAGCAGACATCCTTCCTCGGGAGATCGTCAGTTTCCGCGGTTTCTGAGCACTTTATCACAACAACATCCACTCGGGGAGACACAAGTCCCAAAACTGACAAATCTTCCCTCGAAGCTTCATTTCATTATCTCCGAAGCGCTTCACATTGCCAGAACGAATCCTCACCTCAACAAGTCGACTACAGACACCCAGGTGCTGTTTTTCCTTAGAGGCGACGTTGGATACAGGAATGTAGGATTATCGTCTCTGCTGTCATAAAGAGTCAGAGTCATTGAGAATTTTCTTGTCTAAAGTTTTTCAAAACCCGCGCTAAAGTTTTATGATCAGATGGTATCGTTTCTCTTCCAAAACGTTTTGCATTTTTATTCTGCTTATTTCCAAGAATACTTTCCAGCGGCGAACGCAATTGATTATACATTTGTAAGTGGATTAAAACTGCATATTTGTATAAAAGAAGAAAGACGGAATTTTGTATTCTGTGGTCAGAGAAAAACATTTAGTCGATCTGAATCAAGACCTCATGCAACATTGATTTGTTTTCAGTGTGATGGCAACCCGCATCTTCACAACATTAGAAATGAATGATGTTTACCGCCGACATGTTATTGCTCTTCCTCCCCAAGATCATATATTCCTAGGACGATCTATTTCTGAATTAGTTTTATATTTCTACTTTCGCACACGTAGTTCATATATATGTGTGCATAGATACATACATCTTTTGAAATAGTAATTGTACGATACGGCAAAACTGAAATACTGTTCTTGGTCTTTGATGAGATGCATTTGCAGTTATGGTTTGCATCGTCTGATGTAAATGTAGAATCTAAAAGTCTTCATAAAATGGCATTTCTGACTGTATGAGTCAAGCACCTCACTGTGAATTTTCCTTCCTCCTGGAGGGTAATCAGTTGGTTATGACTATGGACACAAGCAACGAGAATCTCCTCGCTTTTTGTCACTATCACAAAACCTCCCACGAACACACACACATAAGTACAGACGTAAACACAGCTTGATGCTCACGTTCTAGCTGGGTGCGCAGGTGTCGTGTTTTGAACATATGAGGTTAGCTGACTGGTTGCGTGGTTATCTAAGCATCTACAAGGGTCATTAAGGCCTTCATCGCCAAGCTATAACCAACAATCGAAAAAAAAAGAAAAGAATTAATCTGTAACATCCCCAAGCGTTTCAAGATTATCCTAAGACTGTGCACGCTCTCAGTGCACACATGGCATGGCTGAAGGAGTGACAGATATCGAGACATCAATGCAGACTGTTGCCCCACTGCCTCACGCAACGCCGAACATTGCTCATGACGTACGTACAAGTGACCTGGTAAAATCTTCACGATTGCAAAACTCATCACACGTGTCTACACTCCCAGACACATCTTCTTAGGGCTCGTTTTTAAAACCTTAAATTGGTAGACCTTTCTCAGCGTTAGATCTCTCTCATAAGATGATTGTCTGAGAAGGATTTACTTTCTCTCATGCATGAGTTAGCTGTGTTTCCCATCGACCACTTTGTCCATAGGTTGACAGTGAGGTGTACATGGGGGAGAGTACGTAGGTGAACTACTTGCTGGAGGATCCACCAACTCGTGGAGGATCTAAGAGGGTTATTAAGCTGGTCTCTCTTGCGTGATGATGTCCACGCGGTCCGCCCCACAGAGCTACGGGTCTTAACCTCTAGGAATAGAAATATTAACAAAGCGTTTCCCTCCCAGAGACAGTTAAGAGGAATGATGATTTAAAGGCGTATGTCTCAGGATGTGTGATACTTTAATGTCTAATGCATACACTGGCTTTCTAATGTGACTTAGAAGGTTAGAATGTCCCTCAGGGTAGGTAAAGTAAGGAATACAGAAGACAAATGAAAAGTGAAGAAAAAACTTTTTTTGGTTGTAGTGAGGTGTGTTTGAATGACTGGTTGAATGTCTCTATCTCTTGAGGCATATCTATATACAACAGGCACACTGTGTGTGTGTGTGTGTGTGTGTGTGTGTGATTTATCTGCACAAATCATATCCTTTTCTTCGTGAACCAGTCCACAAAGCAAGTTATTTTGGAACCAGATCGTTGGTGTTGCCTCTTGTAAGTCTCTGAGATGTTACCAGTGATGTGTTGTCAACCCTCGGGCCATGTCCCGAGCGCTTCCTCTCTTGACGGTTGTTGTGGGTGAGGACACTTGTGGCCTCAACGACAGAAAAGGTAATAGGGTCTTTATCTAGGAAGAAAATCTAAATTAATTTCCTGAAATAAAGTTTATCTTCTTGCTTTCACAACATCCGGTTTCATTTCATGATAAAGAAAAGAAAAATATTTGCTTAGCTTCAGGTAAGCCACCGTTATCCGTTTTCTTCTAAAAAAAATATTTCGCCAGCTTGAAGTAAGTTAAGTCAGCTCTGTGCTTCAGATAATGCCTGTTCTTTACACTTTGTTGTTGAGGTCAGCGCTGGTGGGGTTGTTAAGAATTAATGAGGTAATCCTCTCGTAATTACAGGTTCATGAATGTTTTCCTTCGTTATCTGCAGACTGTGAGGTGAAAGAGAGACCTCACGTGTGTGTGTGTGCACATAAGAATAAAGACATGGTACATATATACAAGGTTAAGAGACGGGGCAACACGTGTGTTAAACTTTCTCTCCCCGTAACACACAAATAGTAATCACACACACACACACACACAGTCACCAAGCCATGGAATTCCCGTCATATCAGTGAGCACGTCCCTCCAGACTCTCGAGAATCTACGATCCAACACCCCATCCTCTCGGCCTGCCCAGCAGATGTCACCTGACATCGAAATCGACCATTGTAGACATCGAGCTCAACCACCGTCCTCCATCGGACACCTGGGTGATTATAATCCCTATGTGATCATGTGGTAACCACAAGTGTTGCCTTGTCATCACTTACAACCCGCCAGCAGTGATTATCCATCAGTGACGAGGCACCAACCACCACGTTTTACTGTTACAGAGCCGTCCGGTGAACTCTGTGCAAAACTGAATGTTTCCAGCCACGTATTTCACAGCTCAAATTGACCCAGCGTTCTGCATCGGAACACACATTTGTCCTGATGTAAATAGTGGGTCGTTTTACTAACATGCAACCCTTGGCAGTGTCAGGCGAACTGAAATGGTCGCATTTTTATCTTGATTAGGATTAATGACCTCAACAACTCTTCATTGTAAACTCCAGTATGTTACCTCTGGTCAGGAAGTATTCCGACTTATCCTTTTAAGCTCTGGATTTTTGAGCTATTTGATAAGCGTTGGATGAAGTGAGAGAGAGAGAGAGAGAGAGAGAGAGAGAGAGAGAGAGAGAGAGAGAAGTGTTGTTAATATTCACTGGGTCTCATAAGGGATTACACATTTTTTTTCAGGTTAAACGTTGTGATCAAGTAATCCCTTACTCTTCTCTCTCCCACGGTGGACCAAAGTCGGCAACGGAAGCAAATGCAGGAGTGTTGAATAGATAATGGTTTGTGTTCCCCTTTAGTACGGTAAGGGGAGGAGGGAGGCGGAACACCTGGGGTATCACAGCGACTTGGGCTCCTAGTGGACAGAATCTCGTTGGCTTTAGAGGAGAATCAACGGCGTCTTTTGCAACGGGTAGAAATTACGTCTGTTGTGTCTAGAACGGAAAACAGTAGTCAAGCCTTACTGAGAAAGCTCTAAAAGATAAAGAAGTTCATCTTAAGTTGATAGTTGACACTAAATTGAGAAAGAAGAAGCGTATAAAAGTTCTCTATCTCGGAAAACGACGTGGGACTCCCTCCCACACCTGAATGACCTTTCATGGAACTCGAATGGGCGTCGACAGCTGGCACACGAACTAACACGTAAACAGCTACTGTAGGAGGCGCAGACGAACTCGTCCGGAGTATCCGAAGCGTTGAAGTAGCGGGTCAGTCGCCCGCCAACCACCTGCCGCAGCTAGACTGAACGAGCGTCCACACAGTCACACACAGTTCCTCAGCTGAGGACTGACAGTTCCCAGCGAGTGAATGCTGATCGTGCGTTGATGAATCTCTTTGAGCTCGTTGAGGGACTTGCTGTAATGCTTCTGAGGTTCCGTCGCTACTCTCTCTCACTCTACCGCAATTAGACTGAATTGTACACAGGGGGTTTTGTTAGAGAAGCGAGGCCTTCCGTCTATTTTCCTGGATAATTTGGATTATAATCTCACATTAGGCAGACGTCCAGACTCACGGTGGTGAGGGAGTCATGTGGTGTGTGCGGACAGCTGTAGCTGCTGGAGGAGGGAGGAAGAGGGAAGCCAAGCCAGCCAGGCAAACCGCTGAATGGCGCTAGGAGGCTCGAACGCACTCAAGATACGCGTAACGGGGAAAATGGCTACATTCTCCACCAAAACAACTCGTCCATATCCTGGGAAACGACTGTTGCTGTCATGTAACTACACGGCTGGCGAGAGGCGGAGGAGCGGTCGGTCATATTTGCGATACACTGGCCATAGACAATCTTGATGACTGGAGAGAGAGATTCCTTTGTTTGATTCGGTGATCTTAAAGGCTATGTCGAGCCTATGAAAGGAACAGTGGAAGAAAATAAAGTTTCGGAGGAATTCGTTATGGTAAAAAAAATGTTACGGATGCAATAATTGTAACTGAGGAGGTTTCGATAGAATACGAACTGTTGAAATCGAATATTTGCTTATATTTCTACCCGCCAGGGAGAGAGAGAGAGAGGGAGAGAGAGAGAACAATGAACAAACACAGGTTCCATTAATTCCATCTCCAACACGATCCTGGCTTTCGTTCGATGAATTTTACCGCCAATGTTTTTAATGGACGTTTCCCTGAAATGTGATCTTTTTTGAAAAAATAGCAAACGACGAGCGCAGTTTTTCTCCCGGTTTCGTACGGCAGGTACGATAGCGTGGATAACAAAAAAAAAAAAAAAAAGAAAAAGAAATGCAAAAATGAATGAAACTAGATTTGCGTTTTTAAGTTAAAAGTACAATATATTTTTGATCACAGTTGAAACCTGAACATCTCATTTTTTCAAGCAGAAAATGGGAAATGGTCAAACCTAAAGGAAATATACCTAAAAGAACGATATTATGTTATGTCGGTGTGTGTGTGTATGTGTGTGTGTGTGTGGAGACAGATTTAGATATGATTTAATCAATAATTTCAAAAGCAGTGACATTAGATGATGCAGCATCACGAATTAGCCTACAATAATAGTAAGGATAGTAAAAATAGTAGCAACAGTTAGTGCTAGGTGTCTCACCTACATCTGATGAACAGTAACTGTGATAACAGCTGCAATGATAACGGTAAACAGTCTACAACAAAAAAAGGAAACAGCAGCCGATGTAGAAACGGTATTTAGCCTACGTCTGATGGAGGTTTCAAGCCTCGTAAACCAGCGTCATCTGATACGAACGGCTGTAGTGTGGAAGGCCATAAATATAACAATATTTGACCTTTTATTTTCCTATGCCACATGCAAATCGCCTGTTGGTTCGTGACTATGGCTTTAGACCTTCAAAACATAGCATAGAGAGAAGAGAACGAGCGAAATATTTGTTCTGTCTTTGCTTCCGATGCTCAGATGTTACTCAACTGTTGTGCGAATAGACAGACAGGCAGACAGACAGACAGACAGACAAGAATGTTGGAAAAAAATGTTGAATGTTGATAGATAACGCCGGATTCAGTGACTGGCGTGATTAATGTTGAGAGTCCAGTTGGAAGCGTTACATTAGGAGTAATCATTTGATTTGTTTTGATATTTGAAGTAGTTGTAGTAGTGGTATTCGTAGTAGTAATCGTAGTAGTAGTAGTAGTAGTAGATGTGATGGTAGTATGTGTGTGCAGTGGTAGTAATATAGTAATATTAACAGCAACAAAAGTGTCTTTAATATTAACCCAGACAATAATATCAGTGCAGGTATTAAACACTGGGTTCCTCTATGGTTTTCTTTTCTCTGTCAGTCTCCGTGATGGCAGAGGGTGAGGAGGGGATCGACCACGACGCTGGCACTGACCTGGGGTCAGAGGTGAGACAGGATAGATTCTCTGACCGAGTACCTAAGGTCGACCGGCAGGAGTTGAAGATCAATCAGACGCCATCAGACGAAGACGACGATTTGATCAACCGAAATCCAGAGGACATCCAGGGATCAGGAGGTGCTCAAAGACCCGAGGTCGATCCAGGAGCAAAGGTCACACAGGGGTCAGAGGTCGAGAAGGGATCCCAGGAAGAGACGGAGGAGACGAGATCACCTGAAGGCGTCGTCGACGATAAGCTCTTCAGGAGCATCGAGGGACTGAGCACCAGCATCAAGGGCTTCTTCCTCCGCCAGTAAGAACACCCTTCGCCCCTCCGGCATCTGTGTCTGTTCTAAGTCCTAACCTCAATAATCCTACGACACTAATATTACTAATGTCAATACAACTTGAATTATTTCAGATCCTTTTCATATTAGGAGTAGCTTATTCAGTACAATGCACAATGTGTTATGTTCCAATTCACTGCGGATCGTATCTAAATGTAATTCGCAATTTTCCGTAAAAATAACGTGTCTTCTCTGCTGCAGAACCAGCCAGTCTTCCAAGATACTTAGCTGTCTTTTCATCTTCTAGACTGGAGAAGGACTTCCATTTGCGGTGGTGTTCTTCTGCTTTCAGCTTTCAGTCTCAGTCACTTGTCTGTCCATCCCATGTCTGACATGACTGTGGGATTTCTACTTACAGTATATAAACTATTTGATACTTTTATTATCAATTGATCATTTCAGTTAAATTGTAGTTCTGCTGCTTCCAACTACCACTTAGTACCACTATTGCTACTACTACTACTACTACTGGCGTTACAGCTCCCAACATACATCCGTCTAACTGATGCAAAGCTGTGTGTGTGTGTGTGTGTGTGTGCACCCCCAGTCCCTGTAATTTTTGAACCCGATGGTTTGCATGAATTCTCTATTTTCCTGTATTGTTCAGGGGTTCTGGCGCTCTGACGAACTTCATATTGCAATCAAGCGCTCGTTTGTCTGCTAAGAGCTTCCTGGAATATGCTCTTTGCCTCTTTTAAATAACCCCGTTGCCTGCAGTTCGGGTTTAGGAAATCACCGTTCGACTGGAGGGATTATTCTTCGGGTATCTCGGATTACTGTCTGCAGTGACGAACCATTTAGTAAATATATACTACGTACTCTAACAGGCAGTTGTATCGAAGGTAACTATCATTGTGTCAGGAATGGCAGTAGCTGGGAAAATGTGACAGACCTTAACAACCGAGGTGGATATATATATATATATATATACTTCTTTTATCTTTCTTATATCTGTACTTCACTATTCACAGGAAGTCTTCCCTACCCAGCGAGGATAAGACGTTGGTTAGTCATGCAGTACATATAAATTTCTCTGGCATTGTGTGTTACAAACGCAGACTGATAACTGTGTGACAACTATCAGGGAAATATGGAAATATGTACTGTTTATGACACTAAGCTTTGGTCAATACAAGGGGTTACCTGCTGGAGGGCAGTAGTAGTACCCTGTCATCCTTATCGTATTCGTGATAGAGAGAAGATGGTTAAGTAGAAAGCACCTCTCCACCCACCGCTCCTTACGGCTCAACAGTCATAAAGCTGAGAAAGAACAGATTTGGTAATCGGTGCTCACCCATGCCACACATTGTCCCACAGAAGTGTGCATCACCTCGGAATCGTTATATCTGCTAACTTTGCTTGCCTTCAGCGAGAACAATAGAGCAACTAGAGACTCATTAAAAGAAAATTGAAAAGATTTCTGACCTGTCCGGCGTTGCAGTGGGTTGGTCTCATAAATCGTCAGTTATTCTTTCATTGTAACTAGATTGGTTTCATTTGTCCCGTCAGCACGCACTCCTGGTGACTAATTAACCCGTGTCCTTGACATATAACCTTTGAACTTCCGAAACGTAGTTTGGGTACAACATGTCAACGTCATTCGATTAGATATTAGAACTTTTGACGTTATGTGTGGAGGACACAGAGGAACAGTGTGTAGTGGTTAGCGTTCCTGACCGTGACGCATTCACGGGCCGCCCAGGTTCGAGCGCATAGGTTCGAATCCTGGTTACGGCAGTCGGTCCACAGTCAACCCAGCTGTTCATCCACCCCTAGGGGTT